>PVKE010019306.1:0-28606 GCA_004027555.1 Craseonycteris thonglongyai | reverse complement strand
GCCAGTACTAGCGCTGCCAGGAGTGATTCGCCTCCTCGAGGACGAGGCTTTTCAGCCAGCAAAGGCTGGTTCGAAAAATTTCAAAAAAGATACGGCCTCAGAAACGTGCTTCTGTATGGTGAGGCTTCCTCTGCTGACAACGATGCTGCTTGTCGTTACGTGGAGGAAAAGTTTCCTAACCTCATCAGTGAGGGAGGCTGCACCTTATTCATTAGCACTGACACGTTTAAGTAAATATGTATACTGTTGTAATTTTTGTCTTAAATGAGTAAAGTATGAATACTGTTTACATATTTAAAACATTCTTGTACCCGCATACACGAAAATTCCTAGGGGCAAATCCTACTTCGCGGTTTTTCAGCTTTCACGGAAGGTTCTGGTCCCCATTAACCGCAAAAAACGAGGGATCACTGTACTATTTTTGTTTTGTATCAAAAACTGAGATTGCTGGATCACATAGAAATTCTATTTTAAGTCTCTTAGGAAACTCCATACTGTTTTCCATAGTGAGTGCACCAATTTATATTCCTACCAATAGGGCACCTGAGTCCCTTTTTCTGCACATCCCCGCCAACACACATTTCTTCTCTTTTTGGTAATAGCTCACTTGTACATAGCATGTTGTTTTTCCTTTACTGCTTTAAGATGTTCTCGTTGTCTTTAACTTTTGACAACTTTATTATAATTTGTCTGTGTGTGGGTCTCATGTTGTTGAAACTTATCTTATTGAGACTTACCTTACTGAAACTCTCTGAGCTTCCTGAATCTGGGTGTCTATTTCTTTCCCCCCAGGTTAGGGAAGTTTTCAACCATTATTTATTTAAATAAACTTTCTGCCATTTTCTCCCTGTCTCTTCTCCTTCTATATTGCAAATATTTGTCCACTGGATATGTCCTATAAATTTCTTAATGTATTTTCACTCTTTATTATTCTTTTTTTCTTTTTGCTCCTCTACCTTGTTTCTTTGTCTACTACAGTCTTGTGAGGGCCCACAAACAAGCTCCACTGGTCACCAGAGCCAGGTGATCAACAGATGTGTTTTCATGGTGGCAGCCACATAAGCCAGGTTACCAGCCATATATACATACTCCTTCCTGGAAGATACTGGCCACTTGAAAAAGGCCAGAAGGATAATATGAAGTTGGTACTTGTTAGACTAACTGGTTCAGGAAGAATCACAATCAGCCCCTAGCTGTGTGTTAAATGAGAAGCAAGACCCTCTGCAGGAGTTTTTATATGATGTAAATAGCCTCTTTTAGGGAAATAACTGAGAGGTGGACATTTTTGTCTGCAACCTCTGCACTGAGCCCACAGTGGGTCCTCCAGAGCTCATTAAGAACAATTTCTTTGTTTTCTGTATTTTTGTGGGTCTTGAGGATGTAAGTCCCATTGGCTTTCAGAACTCGTGTTTTAAGGTTTCCTCTCTCAGGTGGAAGTCTTAAAATTTTGGACACTTGATGTTGGGTCCAAATGCCCTTAAGGGAGTAGCTAGGAGTTTAAGTTCTCTACTTCTTGTAAAATTTGTTGCTGTGGTGAGGTTGGGGTTTGTGGCCAGCCTTCCTACTCATTTTATTTTGAGTAGTTTCTTGTTGCCTAATTTGTAAAAATCTCTCAGCTAGTTTCTGGATTTTCTTCAGGGGGACATGGTCCATTTATAGCTGTAGATGTGATGTCATATGATGTGTCATCATTTTGGACTAGGATGCCCAATAATATTTAAGTCAGGCTATTAATTGTTTGCTTATTTTCCATTTTGTAATGTTTTATCTAAGTTTTGCTTTTTTTGCATTGAAAGCTTGTTAAAAAATCATACACTTTTTAAAAGAAAATCCTAATTTGTAGAAGCCCTCATTATAATTATACAAGTATATGAATATCTGTACATTGACAATAAATACATAATGCATTTATGTTTTAAATTAAATAATTCACCTTTTATTTTACAAACTAATATGACTATATAGCACAAGAAATAGATTAAAAATACATTTCATATTTTAGTAATATATAATAATTGGATAAAAAATTGACAGAGAAATATATAGGGTGTTTTCACCTGCATTTCACAGAAGGCAGAACCTGGGGTGAATGGCTTATCTGAGACCTTGTTATTGGGAAGTGTAATACCAGGGAGAAGGGGTGAGGACAAAGATGAGTGAAATAGAGAAAACAAACAGCCAATTACTAAGGCATGCTATTGATTTGGCTGCTGCAAAATGCATATGATTGCTGGTAGCCCAACCCCGTACAGGAGGAGAATTACTCAGTAGTTCCTGTGTCTTAATTATCATTGTTTCTCCCAAGAATGTGTGAGTCTCAATTGTGTCTCATGAGTGCTTAATTAGGTCCCATTGCTTCCCAAGCCTTTCAATCAACAAGGAACACTGTGAACAGAAAACAATGGATGTATGGCACACGTACTAGGGATAGTGCTATTATAATGTATGCAAAGCTGATACCCATCACACAGGGTACACACAAGAGACAAATGAAGCCATGATGCTTTGAAGTAGTTCATGAGAAGTATCTTTTACAAGTATCAAATGTACAAATTTTAATTATGGGGTTTGTTCATAATACAATAAAAATGTGTAAATAATATTTTGATGACATTTCACATGTATCACATTAAAAATATATTTTAAATATTTGTATATCTTTGCTATTGCAAAAAATTCAGGAGACATGTGGTTTGTCAAAAAGTGATCATTAATCTTCTCACTACCACTTCTGCTGCTGAATAGAGATAATAGTTATGATGACTTATATAAAAATGCTAGCTGACAGATGTCTGCAATTCATATCTCTCCCATTTTAATGTCTAGCACCAAACTGTCTTGACATCTGTGTAAAGATTTGAGAAAAAGTGGTCTGAGAATTTGTTTAACTGAAAGTATATGGGATTTAATCCCAGTATTTGGGTAGGTGGGTGGTTTTGCAAATACTTTGTCATGTAGCAAACACATCCGTACACCCATCTGAAAAAGCTGCTATTTAAATAATTGTTTATATTCTTAATCTTTCTCTAAATGGCATCACATATGTTTTTGCTGAAATTTTTAAAGATTTATTTTGTTTGAGAGATGGTAAGAGAAAAAGAGAGAGAGAAGTAGGGCGGGCCCAGAGCAGACTCCATAGTTGTATATCATTAGTTTTGACACAGTTTCATTCCATAAGCATGAATGAGGAGCAATGCAGTGCAGAAACTGAACTGGGGGCCTCCTGCATGGGAGGCGAGAACTTTTGCCAACATCTCAGAGGTTACCAGTTGTGCGACAGTTCAGCCTGTGGGTTTGCATGGCCCAGGGCTGGAATTTGATTCCTGGACCTCATGGTTGCAAAGCAAGTGCTCAGTCTGTTGAGTTATCCTGACAGCTCCGTTTTTTCCTGAATATTTAAAACTGGAAAATGCTTTATCTTTAGAAACAAGATTTCTACTTAAAGGTTTTGCTCTGTAAATCTCTCAGAGCAACTTGTTTTCAAAAATACTTAGATATGCAAATGACAGAGATTTAACATTTTGGTAAATGACGCATGTGGCTTTTCAGTAGAAAAAATTTTATGACACTGTAGCTCATTTTACATGTAGCATGAATGCATTTATTCTATAAATCCTGTGTATAAGAATCACCATATTTACATCTTCCTCCTAGATTAGCTTAATCCTGGCATGAGACCCTATTACAAAAACCAGAAGAATATCGATATTACTCATTACTGTGCTCCTCATTCTTACTTGGTTTCAGGATAACGGAAAAATGCACAGTCCTTTTGCTATTGCTGTCACCATAGTTAGCTCTCTTCTTTCTGTTATAAGATGTCACTGTTGAAGGCTAATCCTTTGCCCTTTTTTGCTCATACTAAACCCAAGGCACATGTACTGGAATTTTCAAAGAATGGTACTGAAATGCCATCCTCTTGGTGCATTGGCCTACCCTCTTCCAGATATCCAACCATTTCTCTCTGTGGAAGTAGAGTGCAAGTCCCTGTCACCCCTAAGCCATCTGACACTGCCATAACTCTACCCATAGAGAATCCAACTCTGCCTCCAGGTCTGGCTGTATCTGTCTCATTGCCCAAGTACTTGTCTCTTTCCTCCCCTCTCCTTTGGTGAAACTGCAGTTTATGAATAATTTCTTCCTCAGAGATATGGATAGAGTTTTTCTTCAACAATTATAAAACAGAGAAGTTATTAATTTTCCCTAAACAACAGGAAAAAGACAGACACTATAATTTTTAAAAAATGTAATTCTGTGTCTTCCCCATAAAAATGTTTGTGAATTGCATTTAATGCTCAATTACAGTAATTATTATAAACTTGAATTTTCTGTAACTTTATTTCTTCCCCTAGCCTCAGCCGCTTCCCTGAAATTATTTTAATATTTAGCTTTAAGGTGTAATATGTCCTTTATTATAAGATGCTTCTAATCTTTTTTTGTAACAGTATGGAATACAACAGGAAACGGATCACTTAAAAATTTTTTAAAAACAATAGTACACATTTTACATATATTGAGAAATTTCTCTTAAAGGAAATCATCAGTGAATTTTCTTAAAATATGAATGATTACTTCTTCCTTTCTACTTTGTAATATTTGGCTGCCATACTCAGTATGCATTCACACACAGTCTCTAACATGTGCATAAAATGAATGCATGGGGTGACACTAAGCCTTGTGGGACATCCTGAACTTTGAAGTGGAGCCAAATAAGGTAGAGAGAGGATTTTAAATTTTATTTCGTATTTTGTATTAAATTTTCTATTCAACAGAGGTATATTTTTCTTTCAATAAAATTTAAACTCCAAAGTGCGACTATTGTTTTGAACCAATGGGGGATCATTCAGTATCAAGTGGGCAGTCAACACAGCAAATGTAGACCATTGTCACAGACACAGAAAGACCATGGTAGAAAAACAAAGACTTCCACACAGTTATCACAGACACAGCACATCACGTACACACTGCCGCTAATGTTAGGACTTATAAAGGAAAAACTAAGCCTCCCATAGAGATTATATTTATCCTACAGATAAAATCTGATATATTGGCTTAAGAGATAAATTCATTTATAAGCTGACCTTTATCCACTAAATCATCTTTACCTTTAGTCTCCTTACACTAATGTTGAAAGTCAGGAATATTATGTAAATTGTCCAAGGTTACACAGCTATACACATAGCTCATAGAATAACAATTTAGCCTAGAACGTGTTCTTTCCATTTGTAAGAGAGGGGATATATTCTTAGTGCTGCTATTAATGCTATATCCTTAGAGATATTACTTTGGACATTAGGGCCAGGTGAAAGGAAACCCAACCTCTATAGCTAAAGTTAAATTATAAATAGGTAATCTTATTTCCATTGGCATCTGGGTTTACCCCCTTAGTGAAAGGGAAGTAATCTTTTTCCTTCTTATCAAATGGTGAGCACTTGGTGTATCAAATATAGTTAGGGGAAAAAAGATAAAAAACATAAAGAAAACATAAAAACCTATGAGAAGACCCATGAAAG
Organism: Craseonycteris thonglongyai; assembly: GCA_004027555.1. NCBI lineage: Eukaryota > Metazoa > Chordata > Mammalia > Chiroptera > Craseonycteridae > Craseonycteris > Craseonycteris thonglongyai. Next base: position 23,093 of record PVKE010019306.1, on the reverse strand, counting down.
TGGCTTGATACAGGGGTAAAATATATGCCAATAAAGTATTATTTTTCCAATCAGTCACTATGATTTAGAGGGCTATGTTTTATAGTCAAAAGATAACATGAAAAAGTTCTAATCCAACAATTATCTATCCCTTCAATTTAACTTTTTAAAATTTAACTTAAAATAACAATTTGAATGGAAGCAATCCTGCATATTTAAGCTGTTCAGTTTGGTTTTGTTCACTTTCAGTTTCCATCTGGAAACTGAAATATATGCTGCCAAAGCAGGCCTAGGAAGGCAGCTTGCATGGAGTTCCCATCTGGGATCTCTGATACCAGGCCAGCAATCTCCAGGGAGACCTTACACTGATCACAGCCAGATTTAGGGTTGTTGTTTTGAGTATTTAGTGTTAGCACAAAATCACCAGGAGATTAAGTGAGGTGTAGAACATCCACAAAGAAGGTAAGGCCTTCTCCAGCAAATGAATAACAGTGATTAAGAGCTTTTGGAATCAGGCATTTGAGTCGGGATTTAGCCATTTATCATGTATTTGACCTTAGGAAAATTAATTTTTATAAACCTCAAGTTCAATATACGGTATGTAGTTGTTGGTGAGGTTATAGGTGCAAATATCAGCAAAACATTTACTACCATACCTATTACCTTGTAGAGCTCAAAACACTTTTAATGATAATGGATTGAATAATTGTTAGTCATTTATCATGTCTAAATGTATTTCCTAAACAATATTGTAGAAAAAACACAAATAAAAAGTGAAAATAAACACCCAAAATTTTACACACTGCCTTAAAAGTTCAGATACCAGTTCTTCTTTTCTTTTTTCTCTTTTTAAGTTATAGTACTATCCTAACAATGTTTGCATGGTGAAATCCCACTATAGATACAATTTATTGAGCCAATAAAATTTCAGCTTTCTAAGGACAGAGATAGTATCTGTCTTGTTCACTGCTGTATACCCACAATGCAATGCATATTTATTGAGTTGAATTGAATATAATTTTAAACAGTCTCTATAGCCATTATTTTTTAATAAGTTGACTATAATTTACCCAATTTAATTTATTATTGCTATAACCAGTTTCTAGATTTCAAAACATGGTTCTGATATATGTCTGCTAGAGATCAATAAATACCTGTTATTTGTTTTTAGTGCTACATTTTTTTCTCTCTGAAGAGTGTCCCAGTTTGAATGAAGTTTATAACTTTGATTCTCAACTTTTTGATTTGTGATGGGCATCTTTTCATATTAGCTTTTTACTCTTTTTGGTGTTATTTTTATAAGGGAAATTTACCAGATTAGGATCTAGTCAGGTAGGGATATTTTAAAATATATTGTGAATACTTCCATTTTTGTGTGATTGATTCTTATAAAAAAGAAAAGGATACCTGATTTATTTTCTTATAATTTTTATTTTATAATATTATGTGACTTCATCAAATTTCTAATGGATTCACTGTTATGACTCTATAAATAGATTTCAGGATCTATCAAAAAACAAACAACAGAAATATTGTCTACTCTTTTTGAACCTTTAAGTCTTCTACAAATCACTTCCTAGCTGTAGTTTGATTGAAAAATCACTCATTAATTCTAATCGGTATTAAGTATTCTATAGCATTTCCTTGTTTGTCTAAATCAAATGTTAATTTCCCACGTATTCCCAACTCACTAAGATCGGCAATAGTTGATTGTCAATTTGTAATGAACTCTTTTCCCTCTCTGGCACTTACATGGTGTATGTGGAGATGTATTTGAGTCTGGTTATTTTCATCAGTATCTTTTTTTTGGTTTCTCAGGCATTGTGTTGTGACTGATGACCTTCATGATGGTGTCTAGCTGGAACATAGAGATCCTCAACTTTCCACCAGTCCTTTGAGCATAACCTCTAAAGCAGAGCTGGGCAAGGTATAGATCATTGTTTACTGGTAGACTGAGAAGCAATTTTGGGGCGACCACCTGAATAATAAAATAAATAGCTAGTGGACCATGACACTTGGAGAAGTAGCCTTTGCCCTGAAAAAGTTGGCCCAAGCTTGCTCTAAAGAAACCCACATGGCTATTTTCTACCCGGTTTCCAGGAAGACCACACCTAGCCAGTTTCCAGGGTTACTCACTGTCTTAGCTCTGACTTCTATAACAAATTGCCATAGTCTGGGTAGTTTAAACAAGAAACATTTATTTTTCATAGTTTTGGAGGCAGTGAATTCCAAGATCAAGGTGCTGGCAGATACAGTATCTGGTGAATGGCCTCTTCCTTATTTGCAAGGGGCCATACTCTCATATGATGGAGAGCAGAGAGACAGGGAGCAAACTCTCCTGTTCTTAAAAGAGCAGTAATCCCATTCACAAAGGGACTGCTACCTTCATGACCTAATTACCTCCCAAAGGCCCCACCTCTTAGTACCATTACATTGGAAGTTAAGGTTTCAAAAAAATACAAATTTGGGGGGTTGAGGGGGATGATACAAACATTTAATCCTCAACACTCTCCTCTTATATACTTCCTACAATTTCTTTGTGGGTAATTTGACCTAATTGTCTCAAAGTCCTAAGCCTTCTAAAATACTACCTGCACATTTTGAGAATGTTTTCAAGGTAGTTCCATCTCAAGTCTGGGGATATGAAACAGAATATAACTATTAATAACTCCTAGTAGGGGAGATGGCCCAGAACTAAAGAACTTCAAGTCCTACTTAGTTTCCATTCCTGGAGGGAAAAGGATGAAAAAAAAAAGAGAAGATTTAATTTTTATTTGTTGAGATAATATTAGTTGAATAATAATAGTAATATCTTCAGATAATACCAGTTGAAACTTTTTCTTTTCCATAGCATAAAATTTACCAGCTATATAAAACTCAGTTAGGTGCTGTGAGGAATCTGATGTTCATGTGAGTTGAGGGATGAGATCATGGTAAACTGATGATAAGACAATCATTTTCCATTTAGTAACTGCAAATCTAGTAGCAAAACAGGTAACTCAACACTAGTTTGGTGGTTAAGAGCAGTCACTCTGGGTTCAAATATCAGCTTTGTCACTTAATAACTCTGGTCAAATTTGTCTGGTGTCTCTGTACTTTAGCTCTCTCATCTGTAAAGTGCCTAATAATCTTTTAGGATTTTTTGTGAAGTTTGTACAAATTAAAATATAATATTACATTAATATATAAATATAATAATAAAAGAAACTTAGAAGAATACCTGATGTAATAAGTGTTTAATAAATTTAAACTATAATCATTAAGATAAAGCAGAGCGTAATATGATGTGAAATACAAAGATGTTAAAAGGGAGATGAAAGAGAGAAATTAGATTCTTCTGGGAGGATCAGTGATGTCCTCCAACTAAAGATGACTTTAATTTGTACGTTGAAGAATAGATTAGAATCCAACAGGTGGTGATAAGAAAAGGGTCATTTCATAATGAGGAAAGAGTCTGAGTAACTTAAAAGTGCACGGGATGTTTTGTATGACAAATATTAATTAGCTTTGTATGTGGGTCACACAGGATGCATGGGAAGGTTTTCAAGTAATTTAGCATGGTACATTGGGAACATGAGATGAAGCAATACATTAAAAAGTCTGATTGATACACTAAGCTAAAATATTCAGATTTTATTCTTTTGGCAATAAATCATGATCAGATGTGTTCTGGACAAGTAATCCATATAACTAGACTTGCATTTTTTTTTCCCCCTTTCAAATGAACACTAATGCTAGCAAGGTTAAACATGGCTTAGAAGAGGAAGAAACTGGAGACAGGTTTCTGGAAAGGATTTGTGAGTGATGATGAAGAGGGCAGAGTTGATAATGTTGACTTTTTTGCCTTAGTGAATGAGAGAATATTGATGCTATTAACTGAGCTAAGAAAAAGTACAGGTCAGGAATAATCAGTAAGGGAAATCTGGCCTTTAGGTTTTTCAATCCTGTTTGTTTCTACCAGTCTAAATTTGGCTTACAGATGGTACGCATTATTATTACTGTTTAACATTTACAGAATGTCAATAATGAGCTAAGCCTGGTATGGAACATTGGAAAGACATGCTCATCTCTACATTCCCACTCCCACCTCCGTCTGGTTCTTTCACTTTGTTATTGTCATTCTTTCTGGGCACTTGTAATTTGGTCACTGGTGTTTTTTTCACATAATTACCAATTACATGATAAATAATAAAAAAACTGAAAGGCTTTGAAAATGCATTCATTATCAGTACTTCATGGGAAAATGGGTACATGATTTTGCCTAAAACTTTCTTTAAATAAGAGTTATATGCCTTACCAGTATTTAGTGCTTTGCAATTTCATGACATGTCCAAAATTATTAGCTTATTCCGATTTTAAAACAAATATAAAAAGCTACTGTTTTGTTTTAAAATGTTTAAAATAAATTATATGTATAGTTATATTATAAATATCAGTGCTTCATGTACACACAGACACACACATATTATTAATTAAAGAAAAAGATCATTATGGATTAACTTAAAATCTCCACTCAGTACTGTACATCTTTCCTTATCTCTCCCAGAAATAACGACCATAATAAAAATATTCGAACTCTTTTCAGCCAATGCTGTTTTACTTTTACTACATAAAAGTGCATCTGTACAGAATATATAGTATAGTTTTTGTATTTTTAATTTTTTATTATTTTACTATATGCATTGCATTCTAAAAACTGTTTACTTAATATTATATTCATGATTTCAATTAAGCTTAAATTTTGCCTAGTATTAAATCTCTACTTTTAGGAATAAATTATAACTTATTCATCTGTTCTCCTAATGATATACATTTTGATTGGTTCTTTTTTTTTTTTGCTATTGCAAATATTATTTCATTAAAAAATTTTGTGTGCTTACCACATAGCACATAAATAAGGGCTTTCTCTAACATTTGAAATTCAAATTTCTGGGCCTTTGCATATTCATGCATATATATACATTTTTCAACTTTAATCAAAATTGTAAAAATTACTCTCTAATATGATGATACTATTTCACAATTCTAGTAGCACTGTATGACATTTTTTGATTTTCCAAAGCATACACCAAGATTTGACATTGTCACATTTGAAAAATATTGCTAGTCTTGTTTTGAAATGGAACAACCATTAATCTGATATATATTTCCTTGATTACTAGTGAGAGTGAATATCTTTTCATATTCTTGTGGGCCATTCAATTTTCCTAGTTAGTTAATTGCCTTTTCATATATTTTGCCTATCTTCTTAATGGGTTGTTTTTCTATTAATTTTTAACTCCTTAAATGTGTTTTAATTGACATGTAATAAAATGCATATATTTAAAGTATATGATTTGATCATTTTTAATGCCAGTATATATCCGTGGAACCATCAGCACAGTCAAGATAAAGATTGATAGGGACTTCTAACATATTCTCAAAAATTATTTTATTGGTTGCATATTTTGTAATATCTACTTCTATGTTCTAGCTTATTACTCACTTTATCTTATTGTCATTGGTCATAATAATTTTATAAGTTAATGTAGCCATGTTTACTGATCAGTGTTTTTATGAATTTTGCTATTTATGTTTGATCAAAGTAACGCTTTTTAAATCTGAAGATTCAAAGTTAACCTCCTTTGTTTTTTTCTAATATTTGAAAGTACTTTTTTCACACTGAAGTAATTAATTCACGTGAAATTTACTTTTTACAGCTTTAAAAGGAAATGAATTCAATCTTTTTTTATGTACATAGCCAGTTGTCCTAGCACTATTTACTTAATTTTTTATTCCTCAGTGATTTATAATGTCATTTCCATCATATATCAAGATTTTCTTTTTACATAATTAGGTCTGTTTTTGGAGAACTCTAATCAGTTACATTGCATTGTTACTTTATTCCTATAGACTAACACAAAGTTATGACTCAATAAGATACAGTAAAGCAATGTATCAAGAAGGGTTCTCTCCTTTTGCATATTTTCTCATATTGTACTGCTTATTTTTAGTCCTTACTCTTCCAGTTTTATTTTCCTTCTTTCTTCCTCTCTAGCTATATCTATCTTTGTCTTCACTTCTCTCTCTATCTCCTTCTGTGATTTCAATCAGAATTGCATTAGATTAAAAATCAATGTGAGAGAAATGACATTTTAATATTAGTACTTCCAACCTGAGATTATTATATTTCTCTCCAACATTCTGGTCATTTTTTAAATTCATCACTTTGTTTTACATAATCTTATATGATTTATAATTTCTGTGTTATAAATGTTTTATATTATTCTCTTCCATTTTCTATCTGAATGTTACTGACAAATTCAAAGACTACTTATTTCATGTGAAATGACTAGGTACCACAAAAATTCTGATACTTTTGAATAGTTTTTATGTTTATCTACATATTTGTTTTGATATTCTATGTAAATAACATTAACTATTTATCTTCTAATTTTTTTGTGTGTTATTTCATGGATTTGAAGTGTCAGTAAAATAATTGGCTACTGGTGACAACAGTGAGCACTTAATTTTAATTCTTACATTAGTAAAATGCACCTAAAGTTTCATCATGAAACATGATATTTATGGTTGATTTTAAATAACTATCCCATAATTAGGTTAAGAGAATTCCCCGTATTTCTGCTTTGCAAAAACATTATTGTTATTATTTTAAATTAATAATAAATTTTCAGTTTTATTGAGTAACTTTTATTGTATTTATTGATCTAAATTAAACATTTTTCAAATTTAATGTAAGAGACATAAGTAAATTGATTATTTTTCTATTTAACTATAATTTTTTTCTTATATAAATCCCACTGGTTGATGATATATTTCACACACACACACTCACACACATACACATGCACACATATACACACACAATGTTGTAATAGATTTTCTTAACTTACTTAATATATTTATTTTTATGTTCACAACTAAGACCTTTTTATAATTTTTGTTATAGTTTTACTAACTTCATAAAATTAGCTACACACATTCTGCCTTTTGATTTTCTGCAATTGTTAATATAAAAAACATACAATTTTATTTTATTCATTTTTGCTTTTATCTTTTCTATGTCCTATCTTTTATGTACTTTAGGATTCTTCATTGGTTCTCTTCCTATCTTCTTGATGAACAGTTTAGCCCATTTAGTTAGTTTTCTTGTTTTTGATCACAGAATGTGTTTTGTCTGCTATCAACTATTAGAAATTTTTAGGGAATTTCTTTGTGGCCTGGTAAAAACATAATTGTATAGGTGAATTATAATATATTATTTTCAGATGTTTGTCAATAATATTTTAATAAAAAACAATTTTTTTATGGTTTTAATTTTCTGTTAGATTTTTTTTTTTACTGTTAAATTTATTGGCATCACATTGGTTGGTAACAATTAGTTCCCAGGTGTACAAATCTACATTATATCACCTATGTATTTCATTATGTGCTCACCACCCAGAATCAGCTCTCCTTCCATCACCATATATCTGGTGCCCACTCCCAACAATTCCCCCTACTCTCCCTCCCCCCCTTTGTCCTTATCCTCAGGTAACCACCAAACTATTGAGCATGTCCATAAGTTTTTGTTTCTTTGTTACTTTCAGAAAAAAACAAAATATTTTAAACAAAAATATTATATAAATAATATGTTAACAAAAATAGACCAAATAATAATTAATTCGGGAAGCCGGGATGGCTCAGTGTGTTAAGCGCTCACTTTGCAGCACCGGGGACCGAGGATCAAATCCCAGCCCTGGCCCGTGCGGACCCATATGCTGAACTGGGGAGTGCCCCCAGTTCAGTTCTCTCTCTGTCTCTATATCTCTCTCTCTCCCTCTCTCTAACAAAAACAAAACAAACAAACAAACAAAAAGAACTATTTCTTAAAAAAAAATTAATTAAAAATACAATTCTAAATAATTTGTGTGTGTTTAGAAAAATTTATATTATTTTTTGGCATATGTAATATCATTATTATAAATAATTATATAAGCTTTATAAATTATATAGTACTAATACATACAAAATTTATATAGCAAATTCTATAAATCTTAAATGATTAAAATTATGTAAATATTTATACAATTATATATAATTTCCATATACCGGTACATATTTTTATATCATTACTATCTATCTCTTTAATCTACCACAGTGTGGTATTGGCTAAAAGATAGACCTGTGAAATAATAATAAATGAAGAGTCCAGCGATAGACTCACACTTGTATGGTGCAATAATTTATACCAAAGATGCCAAAGCAGTTCAGTGGCAAAAAGGACAGTCATGTAAGCAAATAGGGATGAACCTATTGCACATTTCCATGTAGAAAACTTCTCAAATCTACCTTGTACCCTTCAAGGATTGATCAATATGAAATAAATGATAAACAAAATATCAAACTTACAATTATAAATCTTTTACAAGAAAATCTTTGTGACCTTGGGTCAAACAATAATTTCTTAGCTAGAGCACAGAAATTATCAACTATATTTGTATAAATTGTTAAATTGAGTTTTTTTAATATGTTTTTTTTATTTCAAAAGACACTACTAAGAAAATAAAAGAATAACATTCACCAGAAGACAATATGGACAAAGTACTTCTCTGATGAATCTGTAAGGAGCTCTTGTAACTTAGAAAAAAAAATGTATTCTACTCTTGTTGAGTCAACACATTTTGGGGTAACTACTAAATTTAAATGATAGGAAGTAGATGTATGCAGAAGACCTGGTCTGTATTCTTTAGTAGGTAATAAATTTGTCCAAGAAAATGAGGTTATAAAAATAAATATAAGCGTCAGAGACTTTTCATTAAATTGAGAAGGAATGACGTTTTTGACAGATGTTAAAGGATGATGGGTAAAGGTACAACACAGGAGATGTGAAGGAAAGCTATCTTGGTTTTGCATATTTAGGGCATGGAGGATGAGAGAGGAGAGAAAGGAAGTAATTTGAAAACAGTTTTTTAGGATGTGGCACCTACTACTCATTTGATAGGACCACACCAAAACACAGGGCTTGATATAGAAGGAAAATTTCAGATCTCATGCCACTAGTGCTTTAAATGTTTGTCTTCCTGTCTAAGCACTCTTCTAAGGCTATTTGGAGTTAATGATTTATAGGATGTTAATATAAAATTAGACTTTGGGGAATTCAGAAAACTAGGTCTGTGAATGTTTCACAATCATAACTTGATTTCCATTTGAAGCAAAAGAGAAAAAAGCCTGTTACACACTATACAAACTATAATATGCCAAAACAGCTAAAAATGATAAAAAAGCTAAATATGAAAGACTTTGGATTAAAGAACCAAAACAGTTTCTTCTAATGAATAAGAAAGTACAGTTCCCCTAGAAGTTAAACATGTACTGAAAAATTATAAAACTTATTAACCATCTAACTTTTCTAACTACTGCGAACAAGCTGAAATAGGAGAAATCATTATAATTATCCATAGTATATGGGGAATTGAGAAGAGATATTTCATGTCAAATGATAAAAATATAAAATTTATTCTTTGTACACATTTTACTTATTATTTATATTTTGCAGATGAAAAATGGAGGGTTAAAGACATAAATAACTTGATCAGCATCACATAGTTGGTTAGACATAAAAGTTTTTTAGTTTTAAGTCAGATTCTTGGCCTTTATAGTTTGTGCTCTCTTTTATAAAACATAAGCCTTAGCTCTCTGCTCATAATGAAAGTCTTTGCAAAATTGCAAGAAAGCATGTGTAGGGTTCCCAAAGAGAATGTTCACTGTCTATTCTCTAAGCTTGTAACTCAATATCTTGGTTTTCTTCATAGCTCATAGGTCACTCTTTCTCAGTCTCACTAGCTGATGCTTTCTCTTTTCTAGATTTGTTAAAGTGGAAGGAACCCAGGGCTCAGTCCTGGATCTTCTCTCTCTTCACTCACTCTTTAATGATGTCATCTAGTGTCATGGATTTGAGTGCCATCCTTATGCTGATGATTATCACATTGATTTCCCAAGTCCAGAATTAGCGGAGTTGGGAGACAATTATCCAACTGTGTCATCAATATCTCCAGTTGGTTAATTAATATCTCATTCTTGTCCTGTTCAAATGAGTTTCTTTCTTACCTTTTTATCTTTATGATTTTTTAAATAGATGAATGTTGTTATAATAACTGTTTAAGTACCTACCTGCTAATTCCATCACTTGTACTGTTTGGAGGTCTCTTCAACTGAGTCATTTTTTTTTTCTGACCATGAGTCTCATTATCCTGCTTCTTTGCATGTCTAGTATTTTTTATCGGATGCTGAATGTTATACGGCTTCATGTTGCTGAGTGTCTGGATTTCTTTGTTACAAATGGTTGATTGGTTTTGATTAAAAAAAAGTTAAGTTATTTGATATTATATTTATTTGATACTTTTGAGTCTTGGTCTTAAATTTTTTAATGGCAGTCATATAATTTAGTAGCCTTTGTTATAGGAATAATTCAACTACACTACACTAATAATCAGAAGGAGTTACCCTTCTGTGGTTCCTATTAAAGGCTGCAAGTGATTCATTCACAAAGATGCTCAATTCTTGATGGTGGAAATTTAAACAACATCCAGTTCTTTGAGAGTTCTTAGAACCATTTGTTCACAACTTCCATATCCTCTATTTCCCCGAATTATGAAAATTCACCTAAGACATGTACCTCTTAGTTAGAATCAAGGAGACCATAACTAGATTTCTAAAACTCTTTCTGAGTAAATCTCTCCTTTCTGTTATGCCCTGCAAATTCCAGTTAATTCAAATTTTCTGAATTCTAATCTCTGTCTTCTCAAAATAGTGACACTGCTATATTCTTGGTACTTTTTTTTACGTGATGATTAATTTTATGTGTCAATTTGGCTAAGCTAGTTGCTATATATATGGCCAAACGTTATTCTGGATGTTTCTGTGAAGATGCTTTTGGATAAGACTCACTTTTATTTACTACTATTATTTTAATAGAGTTTATTTTTTTATAACAGTTTGAGGTTCACAGCAAAACTGAAAAGAAGATTTATAGATATATCATATATCCCCTAAAACCACACATGCATAACTTCTTCCTTTATCAATATCCCAGTGGTACCTTTGTTAGAACTGATGACCCTACATTAAGAAATCATTATCACTCTAAATTCATAGTTTACCTTAGGGCTCACCTTTTCATACATTCTAGAAGTCTGAACAAATGTATAATGATGTGTATCTACCATTATTGTATCATATAGAGTAATTTCACTTCCCTGAAAATTATCTGAGCTCTGCCTACTCATCTATCACTTCCCCTAATCTGTGGTAACTTCTGATATTTTTATTGTATCATAGTTTTGCCTTTTCCAGAATATCTTATGGTTGAAACCATATAGTAAGTCAATAATCTTTTCAAATTGGTTTCTTTTATTTAGGAATATGAATTTAAGTTTCCTCTATGTCTTTGCATGTCTTAATAGATCATTCTTTTATAGAACTTCAATATATTCCGTTGTCTGGGTGTGCCACCATTTATTTAGTCAATAACCTACTGAAGTACATCTTGATTGCTTTCCATTTCAGTAATTACATTTAAAGCTGCTATAAGTAACCATGTGAAAGTTTTTGTATAAACACACATTTTAATTCCTTTGGGGAGATACCAGAGAGAAAACTTTCTGGATTGTATGATAAGAGAATGTTTACTTCTGTAAGAAGCCACCAAACTTTCTTCCAAAGTAACTACACCATTTTGCATTCTCGCCAGCAATATTTGAGAGTTCCTGTTGCTACAAGTCCTTACTGGCATTTGATATTTACAGTGTTCCAGATTTGGGGCATTTTAATAGGTTTGTAGTGGTATTTCATTGTTGCTTTACATTGCATTTTGCTGATGATAATAATATGGAGCATTTTTTCATATACTTATTCTCTGAATAGCTACTTTGGTGAAGTGTTTGATCTTTGGCCCATTTTCAAATCAGGTAGTTTTCTTTTTTTTAAGGATTTATTTTATTGTTTTTGACAGAGAAAGAGACAGAGAGAGAAGGGGGAGGGTCCAGAGCAGTCTCCATAGTTGTACATCATCAGTTTTCAACATAGTTTTGTCATTCCACACAGGTGGGCGGAGGGTGTTCAGGGCAGGAGCTGGGCTGGGGGCCTCCTGCATGAGAAGCCCACCCCACTACAGCACATGGGTCCACACAGGCAGGGGCCAGGACTCGATCCTTGGTCCCTGGCGCTGTAAAGCAAGTGCTTAACCCTCTGAGCCATCCTGGCCTCCCCCTGGTAGTTTTCTTATGTTGAATTTTAAGATTCTGTTGTATATTTTGGAAAATAGTACTTTATCAGATATGTCTTTTACAGATATTTTCTCCCAATCTGTGTGTTGTCTTTATAGTCTCTCTTAGCAGTGTCTTTCATAAGCAGAATATTTAAATTTTATTGAAGTCAAGCTTATTGATTTTTTTAATTTGTGGATCTAAAAAGATATCGCCAAAACCCAATTCATCTATATGTTATTTTCTTGAACTTTATAATTTTTTATTGAAATAAACTTTTAAATTGGTGGATGCTGAATAGAGCAGATTGCCCTTTATGATGGAGGTGGGCATCATCTACTCAGCTAAAGGTCTGGTTTAAACAGAAGTCTGGCCTCCCCTCATCCTACCTGCCAGCAACAGGGAATTCTAGAGCAGATAACCTTAGGACTTGCACTAAAACGTTGACTTCTCCCTGGGTCTCCAGTCTGGCTTCTCACCCTGCAGATTTTGGACTTGCCAGCCTCCATACTTGCATTATCTAATTCCATAAGATGTATCTCTTTACATACATATTCATATGCTACTGGTTCCAGTTATTGGAGAATCTTGACTCATATACTCTCTCTACATTATAATCTGGAATGTGTCTCTGGGAGGAAAGTTTTATGACATACAAGTAGTGCTCATTTTTACTTGTTTTCTTTCTCTCAGAGACCATAGTTCTATGCTGCCTCTTATCCAATGTTTAAACACTGTTTTTTATATACTACCAAGTTTTCTAATTCTTTTAGGGTATGGTGGTTAAATTCACTCCCTCTTGCTTCATTATAGGCAGAATTTGAAATCTAACATAAGTATTTAAATAGAAACCTAATTTTCATACTTATAATTTTGTATTTCTCTGTTCTCTGTTTTATTCCTTTTCTTAATTTGTTTATTAATGAAAAATATTTAACTTGAGGAAAGAATAACATTTTTTAGGGTCCATTAAGTGAGTTTAAATGATGGATCAAGCATCCATGACAGCCATGAGCAGTTTACATACGTTCTCAGAGCTTTTAATTCCTTATCTAACATCTGTAGATAATAATTGCTTCACAGATATATTGGTACTAAAGCATCTGAGATTATGTATGCCCAATAATTGCAAGTAGATAAGCACAATTTTATGGGATGTTCCCCACTCTTCCCATCTAAAATAAATCAAGCTTGTCCAACCTGCAGTCTGGGTTGTACGCTGCCTACAGCCTCGGATGGCTTTGAATGCAGCCCAACACAAATTTATAAATTTTTCTAAAATATGAGATTTTTTGCAATTTTTAAAAACTCATCAGCTATTATTAGTGTATTTTATGTGTATCCCAAGACAATTCTTTTTCCACTATGGCCCAGGGAAGCCAAAAGATTGGACACCCCTGATCTAAATGGATATAGAAAGCAAAGCCATTTTTGTATACCAAGTCCATGTTCTCCAAACCACATTCAGCCCAGGGGTGGACACCTGGTTGTTGTGAGACTTCAAGCTCAGTGCTTGCATACAACAACCGTGTTTTCTACCAAAAATACCAGAGAGAAGGAGAAAACTGAGAAAGAGCAGACAGACAGAATTCTCAAGACGGCAAAATACATCTAATAATCAATTCTTTGTATTCAACTGTTTTTAAGGCCCAGACACCAGCTGTATTTTATGTCATGAGTTCCATAAGACACTTAACTGCTCTTATAATAAACTTTTAAATTTGATTAAATTTGATTTTTGTCCTTTGTAAGGTCAACATAACCTAGATAATGATTTGCTCTATCACTCTCTAATATTATGCATGATAATAAGGGTGATAGATTGTTTTATATTGAGTGTTTTAATGACTTGTAACGTAGAACTCAGCATAATCATAGAGCAATCAAAAAATTACTCTTCAGATGAATATATTTTATATGCCTTTCAATGTCCCCACTTGTACTATTTCCTGTAATACTAAATTTTTAATTATAAATGACTTTAATTATAGTCAACTTTGTGCATGGAGAAAGTAATAAAATATGAATGTTGTTGTTGGCCAAACTTATATAAATTCTTGTTTTAATCAATAGACTATTATTCATTATTACTCCTTAATTAAATGCTCAATTTTCACACGTTAGTCCAGTGTGACCCTGTTAAAAGTGGGTTTTGTGTCCTTTTGTCTATAATCATGATTATTTCAGAACTTTCTTACCTGTTCTGTGATTATTCTGAACATTTTCAAATCCAGCTCTAGAATTAGCATTTCTCCAAAGAGCCCTCTTTTTATTTTAGTGGAAAATAGTTTTAAGGAACCAAGATCTGCATTTTACTAGATGTACTCATTTCTAGCTAGCTCTTGATATGATGCACCATGATATATCCAAAATTACATCTATGGTATTTCTGCCAAAATGTACAACATGAATCTAGTCATGAGTAAAATCAGACAAGCCCAAATTGTGAGACATTCTACAAAAGAAATGGCTTACAGTCCTTAAAAAATGTGACACCAGGGTATGCCGGGATGGCTCAGAGGATTGAGTGCTCGTCTTGCAGCCCCAGGGTCCAAGGACTGTATCCCAGCACTGGCCGGTGCAGACCCACATGCTGAGCTGGGGTGCACCCCTGCTTGGGTTCTTGCTGGGGTGAGCTTCCCTTGTGGGAAATCTCCAATTCGGCTCCTATTCTAGGTGTTCTTCCCATGTGGGAGGCCCCCAGCTCATGGGAGACGAGCCTTCCAAGTGGAAGGCTCCCAGCCTGGTTCCTGCCCTGTCCATGCCCACCTGTGGAGTGAAACTATGTCATAAACTAATGACACACAACTATGGAGAATGCTTTGGGTCCTCCCCATTCTCTCTGTGTCTCTCTCTGAAAATAACAACAGCCAAAAAAAAAAAAAAAAAAATCTTAAAAAAATATGAAGCTACTGGGGATAAAAGGAAGACTAAGTCACTCTACTATATAAAGGGAAACTAAAGAAACATGTAACTAAGTATAACCCGTGATCATGAATTGGATCCTGCTACAGAAAAAAAAAAAAAAAACACACAAAAAAACCCAACTAGTTATATAATGGTAATCAGTGCTAACATGGAAGGGTACAAGATTCAAGGTTCTAATATTATTAATATAGAAACTAAAATAAAGAAAATATAAGTTATTAACTATATAGAATTTCCTGGAAGTTTGCTATGATATACTAATACCAGCATATATGGATACAAGGAAAAAGACCCGTTTAATTTTCTAGCTTTATTATCTTATCAAAGCTCAGCCTCCTCATCTTTGAATCAGTCACGTAATTACATTGACTCTCACTTATTGTGAATGAGATAACTATGTAAAAGTGTTTAAAATTTAAAAACATTTTTAAAAATAATAATTATTGTTAAACTTAGATCAATTTAGACTTTTTTTCTTTTTCTTTGATTTAATCCTGGTATTCTGAGGCCATGGATCACACTGTTGCCCCATTTTTCCCCTGAAGAGGGACTAGGAAATACCTTCTTCAAGACTACTGCTCTACAAAATATATATTATTTTCTGTGTGTCATAATGTAGACTACAAGCAAATTCGTGGCTAGGAGTATATGTCTGTTATCTTCTCTTTCTATATGAGGTATGATGTTTAGAACAAATGATGGACTCAGTAATATTTACTGAATGATAGAATGATCATGGATAACTAGGAAACTTCATTGGATTAGGTCTCCAAATAGCTCCCTATGCTATCTTAGGAAAGTCAACATGTCTCTCTGGTTTCTCCTTTTTATCTGTAAAATCAAAATAATACCTTCCTTAAATGACTTTTCTGAGCCAACAAAAATAGTGTCCTTGTATGTGCTTACAAAATATGACATGCCGTGTGTAGTAATGTCCCACGGATGTCATAACAAGTCACCAAAAATTTGTTGGCTTAAATCAACAGCAATTTATTCTCTCATAGCTCTGCAGTTCAGAAGTTCAAAATCAAGGTGTAGGCAGGGTTGGTTCCTTCTGGAGGCTCTGTAGGATAATCAGTTCCATGTTTCTTTCCTAGCTTCTGGTAGCTTCAACAATCCTTGGTGCTCTTGCCTAATAGATGTGTCACTCCAGTCTGTATCTTCAGCTTTGCATGTGTTTCTCTGTGCCTGTTTCCTCTTTTCTTTATTTATAAAAACACTCACCATTTGATTTAGAGTATTAAAAAGGGGAGGAGAAATTCTCCCATTTATTGAATGAATGCAAAGTTATATCTATGCTTTAGTATTAGCTCATGGTGACAATGTCCCAGGACTGTGATGGGGTTGACACAGTGCCCAGTGCCTCTGGTAGTACCCTATACAAAATTCTATAGATGATAATAGTTGGCACCCAGCTTAGTGTAGTAGCAAAAGCTGATACAATCAATGGAAGTAGGTGGTAGCAGCGTTTGGAATTTATTCTAAAATTGTCCACCAGACGTATTTAAAAATAAAACTACCATATGATCCAATCCAACTTCTGGGTATGCTTCCTAAGGAAACAAAATCACTACCCTAAAGAGTTGTCTACGTCCTCATGTTGAAATAAGGAATGATGGAAGAAAAGAAGAAGAAGGAAGGGGGAGAGAGAAATGGAAGGAGGGAGAGAGGCTGGAAAAGAAAACATGTGATGTTAACACAACTCTGTTTTCTGCTGTTAGATGTCTTAACTCAAATGACATAAATAGGAAAATCATGCAATATTCCTTAGACAACACCAAAAGGAGACATGAGTTTTAAGTAGTTTTTCTCCAAATATATCTGTATCAAAGTAGGAAACTAACTATATAAAATTTTCCTCAGCTTTTAGAGCAGTCTACCATTGCTGTCTTTGTGAATGAAAGAAAAGTCACTGCTATTAAAAAAAAAAAAAATCAGGACATTAAAGAATGAATTCTGAGTGAAAAAAATCATTCATATTCAATTATTTATGTAGCTACTTTACTTGGAATTTGAGTTACTTTTGCTTTTGAATTGATTGATCATTTCAGCTAGTTCTCAGAGACCTGTATACCCCATCACTTTATATGAGCACCTTCTAAAAGCTTCTCTCATTTGGCAGTAAGATACTATACTAGGCTACCGGTACTTCCTCCTCTGGACCTACTCTCATGTTTCAAAATCTTGAATGGCTCTTTCAACTCTAAACAACTATAGCTTTAGGGTTTTCCCCAGATGTATGTGTCTTTCTGGGCCGAATGCCCAGATACATATATATATTCCAGTGACTTTGCAAAATAAAATAAATAAATAACAGAAATTGTCTATTAGAAAAAATTTTGTGATTCTAACAATGATATTGAAGCAAATACAATACTCGCTCATATATCTAAATTGTTTTCCATGTAAGGAAAAATGTATCCATACTACATTATTAATTTGTATTTCATAAAGGTAAAAAGAATATCCAGAATATTCTCTTCTTTCTCAAAAGGAGACTTCAAGCAGAAATATAGTATTTGAGTTTTTAAATATATAAAGGACATTTATCGAATGATATACTTATCTATGTTTTCATGTTTTCCTAAATTCCCATTAAGGCTGCCTTATCACCATTTTGCATCAGACCTCTAGATTATTAACACTGTAAAAAAGTTGAAGCCAACAAGCAGAATAAGGAAATAATCATCATTTAAAGCTGCTCTCAACACTGCATTTACAAGGACTATATATCTGAAAAGAAAGACCTATCATCAAGGAAACATCAAATCTCCAAGATTTCCATTTCCCAGAACATACCTGCAAGCCAGTACCGACCTTTCAGGTTTGGTTACAAAATAAACTATTGACATTTAGTCATGCAGTCTTTTCTTTTAGACATTTAGTTGGGTCAATATTCACTATTTCTGTTTATATTTCACTTTTCAATTTTTCCTTAAGAAATTAGCAAGAGTTATGTGGATTGAATGAATAATGATTTTTTTAAAATCTGTATATTTGTAACAATCCAAGTACTCATTCATCCAGAGCATTAAGTTTGTATTATAACAAGAATATTTGCTGCAGTAATATTAATTACCCAGACTTGCCACATAATTTTCAATGCTGAGTGCGAAATGAAAATGTCTTTGAAAAGCAGGGAAAATTGTCTTTAAAAGCATTTTTTTCTTTTTCTACAGTTTTTCCCTTGATTTATCAGTTTTTTAAATTTGATATTATATCATTCTAAGTGAAGAAAAATAAAATTTTAATTTATTAGTAAAATAGGCATTTTACTGTACATTGTTATATTGTATAATACAAATGTAAGAGTAAATTGTATGCAAAATCACTGAAATTACATTATTTATATTTTGTAGTTTGTATATGCATAAATTTTTTATTCTTGCCAGAATATGAAAATGTTACACAAAGCTAACTCAGCTGCTTTTACTTTATTTCTTGATACCTGCATATTCTGTCAACATATTCTACTTCCAGTTTACTGATGAATAAAGAAGGATTGAAAGGCAAAGGAAGGATTTATGTATTGTTCTATCTCTCTCTTTTCTTCTATGTCATTTTTAATGCAAGTGATTGGCTAATATAGGAAAAGAATATGACTAACAAATGATACAATGAAGTGTCTTAGTCATTCATGTTTCTAAGAACATAATTGCCTTCTTTCTTAATTCAAAGCAAGTTTTTGATTTGATTAGAAAGCATGTTTTTCTTGGTGTTGCCACAGTCACTCTCACTCAGTTTTAGACATAGCAAACTTATCTTTTATATTTGAGTTTTGCTAACTCCCATCTATTTGAGGTCCACCAGAATGCTGTACTCAATACTATATGTTAATGGAAAAGGGGATGTGCATATTGCATAAAGTCCATTGTTCCATTAGGACATCACTTACAAAACACAAGTTTAAAGTTCATAGATAAAATTATTAATGCTTTCAAGATAATGACAACAGAGCAGTAGACCAAATATTTGGCCCTTTTGAGCTGGGGACCCTATGTGACTGCATAGGTGATAGCCATCCCTGAAATTACTACTTTTTATTTTTTTATTTGTTAAAGATTTTTATTGTTTTTGACTGAGAGAGACAGACAGAGAGAAGAGGGAGGGCTGAGAGCAGTCTCCATAGTTGCACATCATTAGTTTTCTACATGGTTTCATTCCACAGGGGGTTGTGGGGCAGGAACCAGCTGGGGGACTCCCACATGGGAAGCTGGCCCTGTTGAGAACCAAACTGGGGGCACACCCCAATTCAGCATATAGATTTACACAGGCTGGGGCTGTGATTCAATCCTTGGACCCTGGGTTTGCAAAATGAGCGCTTAACCCGCTGATCCATCCCAGCATCCCCAATTTTTTTTAATGCCTCCATATGCCCAGGGCTTTATATACATTTTCAATCATTACAAGACTGTTATCCTTATTTTACAGAGATAAAATGAATATTTAATAGTAATTGATTAATTTGCTTTATATGCCCTCTATTCACATATTCAATACAAGATTAAGTCAAAGATCAAGCTATAACAAAATCTGAACTTGGTAATGTTAACTAACCCTTTAACATTGCTATAATATATAATCAAAGTTAATGGAATTAATTTTATTGAATGCATTATAGATATCAGTTTTATAATTTTATAACTATACAACAAGGCAGTCTTTACTCAACATGGTCCTACATTAAATGAAGCTTATAAATATTTGTATGATGTCATCACCCTCTTTATCATAAAACAATACAGAAGAAGTATTACTTTACATGATTATGTTTATACAGTGATTTATAGTTCATTATCATTTGTTTCTTTTTTGTTAATTAAAATTTTATTTACTGTGCTATGAGGATTCCTTCCAGCAGACCTAAGAATTGGCCTGAGCTGTATTACTGACATGCCTTCATAACAGTGACCCTTGATCGAGGCATGAAATATAATTAATAGTGTAATTTTTAATTACATGTCCAGGGAGTTTGAGGATGGTTTGTACCAGTTTATCATGATTTTTGATCAATGACAGTAAACTGAAGATTTTTACCTATTCTTATAGCCCTCCCCCTACTCCCCCAGTGAGTTTTGCATTGGGGCTGTTTAAATAACAAGAATATGGTTATGTGGCAAGCTGAGTATAAGAAACCACAGTTAAGACTCCACTATAGATGGAGTCCATTATAGACAATTTCAAAATACTTTACACACATTGGTAATTCCTGGTCCAAGGTAGAAAGAATCTACACAGCCCTTACACACAATTAGATTTCTTGCCTATACTCTCAGGACCTCTTATTATAAACTCTTTAATACTGTTTCTTCATTATGTTATGTTATGTTATTTTTCTTTTTTATTATTATTATTTTTGACAGAGAGAGATAGAGACAGAGAGAGACCGAGAAGAGGAGGAGGGCCCAGAGCAGGAGGGCCCAGAGCAGTCTCCATAGTTGTACATCATTAGTTATTCTACATAGTTTCATTCCACACTGGTGGGCGTGGAGCTGCACAGATGGGAACCAGGCCTGGGGCTTTCAGCATGGGAGATATGTCCCCACAAGCCAGAGGCTGAACCGGGGGCTGTGAGTGACATTCAAGTACAAATAAACAGGAAATATCAATATCTTAATATTTCAAAATGTTATTCCACTAAATGCCATAAGAACTTTTTTGCATCCAAATCTGCTAATATGCTATTAGATGCTTTGGTGCAACATAGGAAAATGTTATGAAATGTTACATTGCTTTGTGAGGGAATAAAAATCACTAGTTTTAGTGCTAATTCAAATAAATCATCAGCATGGTATAAAGGTCCTGTATCCTGTGGTTAAATCTTATACCATCATGAAAACCTTATCAGTTTTACATAATAGCTGTTCTGATAAAACTCGTCTATTTGTTGAGGTTTTAACTTTTTGAGCACTTGGAATAGTGTATGAGCAGCGCCATACTCCATCTGGCAACCTGCTCAATTCCATTTTCTCCACGTCATTGAACAGACTTCCTGATGGAGAGAATATTGATGGAAAATTATGTATGATGGAAATTTAATCAACAACTGGAGTTGGCTTTGCCAGTTTTAAGTAATTGATAAATTTAAGAACTAGTGATAGTTGTAAAAATTTTGAGGCTAAATTTAATAATGGACAAGTAAAAACTTCATCGATATGCCAAATTTTGTAAATATACTTGGATACTTAATTCATTCTTTGGGCATTAGATGGCACCAAGAAGTGAATATAAGGCAGTGTTTAGATTTTAGGTATTAAGTTTGATGCCCAACATTTTGTGAGACATTTATTATTATGCTACATGAATATAATCTTAAAGAAATTAGAATAAACTTGTGTGCTAGCAGTCCATGGCATGGACTTGGAATTATTCAAAATGGAGTAGCTGAAATTGAACCCATTTTAAATAATTCCAAAAAGTGTTTAGCTATCTAAATCTGTAAACACAATATTTACTGCAAACAATATTATTAAGCTATTAAATAGTAAAAATAATAGTGACTATTTAAAATAGAAAATGTAATATTTAGCTTGATTTAAATGTATGGAGAATTAAAATGAACATGATGTGGTTGGGGGACGTGGAGATAAGGGATTCTTACGGTCTTAGTTATAAGTGAAAAGAGAATGATGTAATTTATTAATAATATATTTTGTTAAGAATGTATGCTGCACCCTTTAGGAAAAACCTCAACAACAAAAAGAGTGTAAAATACTACTTTCAGTCAAAAAGAAAGGAAAATTTTTTTTTAATTTATATTTGAAAGCAGGCAGAAATAGAGGAAACTGATGCATAGAAACTGAGAACTAATAAAATAGTATGTGTAAATAAAAATATAGCAATAATTTCATTACATGCAAAATGACTAATTGCCCCTTTAACACACAAATGTTATTTACTGGATAGAAAACTAAACCTAATTCTGTGCTTCTTCAAATAGAGAGTTGATAAACTGGAAGTTAGATCTAAGAAAAACCACTATATACAGAACAGATGTTAAAGAAAAAAAATTATAGAAAACAACATACAGGATAACATAATGAGAAGTCACAACTGGTGTTTATTAGGATTTCTTAACAGTGAGAATAGAGAGAATTTGGAAAGAATCTTTGAAGAGGTAACTACTGAAATTTTTCAGAATTGAACAATAACCTGATTAATCTTCAGACTGAGACAAAGACCCCCAAATCCTAAGAAAGATAAATAAAAATAAGCATTTAGACACATTATGGTGAAACTGCAGAATATCATAGAAGTAGAAACAATATACAAATAAAATTAGCTATTCTGTTTGAAATAAGGATACAGGATCTACGGTCTTGCTCACCCCACCAGATTGCTAGCTCCTAGCAAGCGGGGGTCAATTTTTTGTTTTCTTTATACTTTTGGTGTCTGCTATAGTGTCTCACTTTTTAGTACCTTCCTGACTTTGAAGAGCTTATGAAGCAAAATGAAATTCATATTATGATTGTATAAATTGAAGTGATGTAAGAGAAGCAATAATTATTTTTGAATGAGATAATGAAAAAGATATAACCAAGAAAATAGAACATGAGACAAGTGTGAAGGAATAAAACAGGTGGCAATCGCTTTAAGACAGTGACACGAGCAAAAATACAGAGGCTAATAGCACATTTGGTAATGTCTAGTGTTTGGGTGGATTGTAGAGGAAATGGAAAGATGTAGTAACACAAGTGAGTACCATAGACCAGGGGTGGCCAACAAGTTGATCGCGGTTGACTGGTCGATCGAGGCCAATTTTGGTCGATCGTCGATCGCTCGCAATGTCTGGGGTGGAATTCCGTGTACCATGGACTTTGAAGCGATTGTAGAAGACAAAACTTTCTAGCAATAGTTTAATGCATTCTGGGAATTTGCCAAGGTCATAAATTCCTAGAATTCTGACAGCCTGACACTGTGATCTCCGCCCACCCAGACAAT
>PVKE010019305.1:0-28609 GCA_004027555.1 Craseonycteris thonglongyai | reverse complement strand
GGGGGGAGTGGGCACCAGATATATGGGGCTGGATGGGGAGCTGATTCTGGGAGCTGGGCACATAATGCGATGCATGGGTGATGTGATGTGGAGTTGTACATCAGGAAACTGTCTGATTGTTACCAACCAATGTCACCCCATTAAATTTAACAATAAAATATAGTAATATTAAAAAAAAACAAAAACAAAAAAAACAAACAAAAATAAAATCTAAATGGCTAATGTTTCGTAGCCTTTGACGTAAAGTGTGTCCCAAAATTCACGCAAGGTTTGAATTTTGCGTCATTTGTGAGGTAAAGTGTTGCCAATGAAAAAAAAAAAAAGACAGCATGACAGCTGACAGTTCTTGGTTATTAAAAATGGAGTGCTACATGAAAGAACCATGCGTTTTCATTGTTGAGCCATGAAAATTTACAATTTTTAATTATTAACCTGTTTTCTATCAAAATTACTTCTTTCATGAATTTTGGGACACCCTTTATTATCAAAGATATTTTAGTTTAGGTTTCTACAAAGTTCTCAAGAAACAAATAATTATTAATGTAATTAAACTGTTCTACTGTAAGGAGGATGAAAAAAATTTATAGTCACATTACAAAGCTACCACACACAATATCTGAACCCCAAAACTGGAGGTGAAGCAACAAAAGACAAAGTAACAGGTCATTCTCAATTATGCATGTCGATTTCAAATTTGAAAACAGCATAGGAGCAAATCCAATTTAAGAGCAGAATAAATGAAATAAGACACATAATTAAGTCAAAATTGTGTTTGTCTATTCAGGTGTCCGACTCTATATTTTGACGTTGGACTGTGAACTAGTGTTGAGGTTTGCCTTTCCCTTCTCCTGTGCCCCACCCCTGGGCACTCCTTCTTTAGTGCCAGCCGATGGGACGGCCCAGTCAGGCCAGCCCCTGCCCATGATAAGGAAGCCACCCCCTGGTGCCAGCCTAACCACCAGAGAAGCCGCAGGCCTTCAGTCTCCCCCTCCTGCTCTCTCAAGTCATTTCGCGCTTGTTTGGTTGAGCCTGCCTTATTGTCCTCATAAAAGCATCAATTATAACAGGTAAGCAGTATACCTTCTCATACCTGCATGTGACCGTCAATCTCAACAACTAAACCCAATTGTGGGTGGAGTCCATCCTGGCTGTGCTAAGTGGTTGGGACAGTTGGTAACACAGAGATATTTCAATATTGGGAACTCTATTGATATAATTCATCTAAAGTAATAGTTTCTTCCCAATCATTTCTCATGAGGACATTTGCATATAACAGCATTCACATCAAATTTATGGGCAGATGTCTTTATTATTTTACTAAAACAACATCTGTTTATATTTTTATAAATTTATCCACAGCTTCCGAAGGATTGAGGTACTTTAAAGATTCTTGTGTCCCAAGGCCAAACTCAACTTCACTTACATTCTGGTGATAGAATTTTCCAAATAGTATACAATATTTTTGGTATGTCTTTCTTAATTCAGAACATCATAAAGAGGACAGAAAAAGTATCCCAATTTTATTTCTCACAGATAAGCTCAATATTTTTCTAGGCATAATCACACTTAGCTTTGTTTAAATAAAACTCTGTTAAATATGCTGTTCTTTGAATACTATGGTTTGTTTATGCCAATCAAGTGTACCTCCGTTTAGTTACTTCAACATACTGATACTCATCCTCAGTGTTAAAGCGATTAAATGATAGGCAGAATGTGTCTGTACATAAATGAATACCCTAAGGATGTACATGCTCTGTTGAAACAAATAATGTTACAGGCATAGAGTGCAAAGAATTAGTAGCTACTGACCAATAAAATGAGGCATATGATATATTTTGAAACACATAAGGCTGAGTAGGAACACAGAACGAAAACCCATGTATTAGGCACGGGACTGCTGCTATACATACATTATGCATTCTAATGAGAGTGGGAAACGTATGCTAGACATAAAAGTTGTGTCATACTATAAAATAGAAGTATTATGGGCTATCATCAGTGCACCTGTGTGAGATGCTAGCAGATTTGGGTTTTAAACTTCATCCTGAAGAAACAGAAGTTCAAGCCATTTCCTCCAGACATCAAAATAGAATGAGTAAAACGCAAGCTAATTAGCATTAGAGATCAAGTATACAAGCTATTTCACACAAGCAGTAGATGGTGGAACCAACACTGCATTCAGAGATCTACATCTAGCAAAACTGTAGAGACAGAAAGGGACAGATGCCAATCATAAAGGGCTTTTGATAGTTTAATTTGATGACTGTGACCATGAATAGCCTCAGTACTGACCACAGTACTGTAAGTAAAAATAGAGTATCTTGAAGTGTAGTAAGAACTGAAAACACTATTTGGAAACAATTATTGTGACATCATTTAATTTCACCCTTATTGACAGAAAATTAGCGAGCGTCTCAATGAATGTTTTTTTTTTAATTTAAGATTTTATTTTTTTAGAACAGTTAAGTTTCACAGAAAATTGGGGGGTGGGGGGGCAGTACAGAGATTTCCCATATACCCTGCCCTCACACATGCATAGATTCCCCCATAAAAACATTCGCTATCACAGTACACATTTATTACAACCATTAAATCTACACTGACACATTATAATGAAAGTCGGTCATTTTCATTATAGTTCACTTTTGATGTTGTACATTCCATGGGTTTGGCCATCTCATAATGACACGTATATGTCATATTTGTATCACACAGCAGTATTTTCACTGCCTTAAAAATCCTCCATGCTTAGGGAAGCCGGGATGGCTCAGCGGATTAAGCACTCGCTTTGCAGCCCCAGGGACTGAGGATCAAATCCCGGCCCTGGCCCATGCGGACCCATATGCTGAACTGGGGTGTGCTTCCCATGCAGGAGGCCCCCAGTTTGGTTCTCGCCCCCAGTTCAGCCCCTGGCTCTAGGGGGTGTGCCTCCCATGTGGGAGGCCCCCAGCCCAGTTCCGGCCCTGTGGAGCCCCCGCCCACCTGTGTGGAATGAAACCATGTCGAAAGCTAATGATGTTCAACTATGGAGACTGCTCTGGGCCCTCCCCCTTCTGTCTCTCTGTCTATATAAAATATATATATATAATCCTCCATGCTATACTTATTCATCGTTCTCTCTCTTCTCCATTCCCTGGAAACTTCTGGGTTTTTTTGTGTCTCCATAGTTTTGCCTTTTCTAGAATGTCACACAGTTGGAATCATACAATATGTAGTTCTTCAGATAGGCTTATTGCCCATAATAACACACATTTCAGGTTTCTCTACAGCTTTTCATGGCTTGATAGCTCATTTCTTTCAAGTATTGAATAATATTCCATTGTCTGGATGGACCACAGTTTGTTTATTCATCACCTAGTGAAGGACACTTTGCTTGCTTTCAAGTTTGGGCAATTATAAATAAAGCCACTACAAATAAATAGCCAAGTATAGGGGTTTTTGTTTGTTTGTTTGGCTTTTGTAAACACACATTTACAACTCCTTTGGGTAAATACCAAGGATGGCTACTGGATCATATGATAAAAATATTTAGTTTTGTTTGAACTGTTTTCCAAAATACTTGTACCATTTTGCCCTCCCATCAACAATGAAATGATGACATATGATGTAAAGCATTATTTCCTAGGCATATCTGCCATCTCTATATATTTCTTGATGAGATGTCTATTAAGGTCTTTGATCCATCTTTAAACTGGGTTGTTTGTTTTGGATAACAGTTCTTTATTGTGTCTGCCAAATATTTGCTTCCAGTCTGTGGCTTCTCTTATTGTTTTTATCAGAGCAGAAGTTTTTAACTTTAAGGAAGTCCTGCTTATCAATTATTTTCTTCATGCATCATGACTTTGGTGTTGCATCTGAGACATCATCACCATACTCAAGGTGACCTAGGTTGTCACCTATGTTATCTTCTGGGTATTTTATAGTTTTCCTTTTCCATTTAAGTCTGTGATCCATTCTGAGTTAATTTTTGTGATGGGTGTATGGTCTGTGTCTAGAGATTCATTGTTTTGTTTAGTTTTGTTTTGGCACATGGATGTTAGTTCTTCCAGCACCATTTGTTGAAAAGACTATCTTTAGTGCACTGTATTGCTTTGTTGCTCTGTCAAAGGTCAGTTGGATAAATTTATGTGGGGCTATCAATTTTGCTCTGTTGAGCTACTTATCTATCCTTCCATCAATACCACAGTGCCTTAATTACTATAGATTTATAGTAAGTCAGGTAGTGTCAATGATCCCACTATGTTCTGTTGTGTTGTCTATTCTGGGTCTTTTGTCCTCCCTATATACTTTAGAATATCTGTGTTGACATCTACAAATAACTTGCTGAAATTTTAATTGAAATTTCATTGAAGCTAGAGATTAAGCTGGGAAGACATCTTGGCAATATCGAGTCTTCCTATCCATGAACACAAACGATCTCTCTATTTAGTTCTTTGATTTCTTTCATCAGCGTTCTGTAGTTTTCTTCATAAAGATCTCATACATATTTTATCAGGTTTATGCCAAAGTATTTCATTTGGGGGAAATTATAACAACATAATCCAGAAATTCTAAAATATGAGTTCAAAATCGCAAGACTCCTAATTTGCTATATGTGGTCATTTAGAGATTGATCACAGTGAACTTCATGGGTTTTCTATGGACTTGGTGAATATTCCAATGGGCATTATAGCCCTTTAAAACTACAACCTTTATGAATATAATTCTGATATTTTATAAAGTAAAATTCTTTCTACAGTAAATATTGTTGGTGTATTCTTTTGTGATGTGGACAGAATTGGTAAATTCTCAATGTAAAGGTTCATTTTTTTTTTCTAAATTTTTTTATTGAGGTATAATTTATACATAGAAAAATAAGTGCATGTATTTAATGTACACAACTTGAAGTGTTTGGGCATATGCACATGTTCCTGATACATTTATTACTTTGATTGTGGGGCTGGTTTCATGGGTTTCTGCATGTGTCTAAACTCATCAAATTGTACACATCAGCCCATTTTACGACTGGTTGTCAATCCAGCATCTGCTTTCTAACCAGAACCCTTCCAAACTTGCCATTTGAACAGCTCAGCCCTTTCTCTGTTGACAGTTCCATTTTCATCCTGCTCATTTACCTGTTCAGTGGCTTCCAAGCCTCAGGGTAGATGCTGTGTTCAGCCAAGAAGACTCCTGTCATTTTGTCTGGCAAAATCACTTCAACTTGTCTACTTTGATTTATTTTAAAGTCCTCTGTGAAAGTCCTTTGTGACTTCTCTTACCCTTGATGGCTGTTGCTTGCTTCTCTCAAAGGACTCACAGGTCATTGGTCATCATCCGAACTGGGGGCGGGCAATGCAGGTCTGCTCAGGTGTGACTCCACAGCTGATGCTGTCTTCTCAGAAGCAGGTAATAAGGAATTGGAAGTCATCCACCTAAGGAAACGTCAGTAGCAACGTGTGGGAAAACACTGATACAGTAATAGGTGAGGATTCCTGACTGAAGGTCTCTAGAACCACTGCAGCACTATCTATAGACATAAACTGCTTGATATTAGACACCAAACAGAATGGTTATGGACTCTTTCCATAAAAGATGGTGAGGTCTTATAGACGATTTCTGGAATGCTAAAAACAATTAAGGAAGCGGGGTAATGGGGTAGAGAACATTAGGTGGCTACATCACATGGAGAAGTGGGAGCCACCCCCCTGAGGAAGTCACATTGAATCTGAGAGCCCAAGTGGGAAGAGCTGACCCTGGGGTTCCTGGGAATGAGCGACCTCAGCAGAGCCCCTGAGACAGTAGGGAGGAAGCTCGCAGATGTGAGGTCCTCCACCGAGGCCACTGTGGCAGGAGCTTCGTGAGCACAAATGGAAGTGGCTGAAGTTTCAGGGATTGATTTTTGTTCTTCAGATTTCAGCTCCAATGTCACGTCCTCAGAGTCAGGACCCACTAAGGTAGGGCTTCCTCAGTTGGACTTTCTTTCCTGACCTTGAATGTTTCCTTCGGAAAGTGGACAACTTGTGCAATTTTATCGTTATTTACGGACTCATTCATGATCGGCTCCGTCCCCGCAGGGTTTGCAGGGACTGTCAGCCATGTTCACCGCTGGGCCTATCCTCAGAGCCTATTCCAGGACTGGGCACACAGCAGCTGCTCCATAACTGTCCCCTGAACAGAGAAATGTGAAGAGATCCTGTGGTACCTGATTCTCTCGTGTATTCAGTTGTGGAGGGTTTTCGATGAGTTCCTTCAGGGGACTTGATTTTCAAAAGATGGATGTGGGTCTGTCGTTGTCACTAGGGGCTCAGCATGATGCTCCTCTGAGTTTCCCATCGGAAGTGTCACTGGGATTGGTGATGAGCAGCCAGGACCTAAAGCATAGGACGGATGGCGGTGCAGAGACGATAGGCTGGGCGGAGTCTGGGGCATCATGGAGGAGGTCAGCCCCAAGCCGAGCTGCTGCTGAAAGCCACTCCTGCGGCCACTGGTCACAGCCTTCTGAGGTTCCAGAGCTCTCCCCCACAGTGGGCAGCCCTCAGGGGGAGAGGTCCGCACTGCTTACCTATTTGGTAGGGACAATGGTGAAGGACCCCACTAAGCCATGTGAGTAGTTAAGCCATAAAGAGGAAAGCCAAGACAGGAAACTTATACCAGATATTCCAAGCTACTGTTACTACACATGAGCAAGCCATCTACTGGCTCTTGGCCTCAGTGTTCTTCCCTGATAAATGGGGCCATGGGTAGATGCTGTAGGTCTCTTTCCACTTAAGCATTCTCAAATTGAAGAATTCTAAATGGAACTCTGGTAGGCCAAACAGTCAATGTGTCTGTTTTCAATTACCAATAGAATATTGAAGTTTAAAATCTTTTCTGGGATGTTGGCACTCATATAGCATAGAGAAGTGGGGGGAGGGGTTCCAGGCCTGTGTTATTGGTTTTAAAGCTAGAGAGCTGTGGACAAGTGTAGGATACACACTAGAATCCTACTTACACAAGTGGGTGGCTCTGATGAAAATAGCACTGTTCTTCTGCTTTTCAGGATAAAGAAAGTGTTAAATGGCAGAGATCTGACATATTTTCATAGAGGAAATTCAGCTGCTCCTGACCCAGAGGATTATTTTCTACATATTTAATGTGATGTTACATTATCAGATAATGGATTTAAATTACATATTTGCTGAGAAAGAAAATCTATTTGCCTGTCAGTGATATACATTCTTGGTATTTGCCAGACAGCATCTTGTGGACAAATGATAATAAGTTCAGACAGGCAGAATCCCATTAAACAATTCCATCACTTAATTACAATGTATTTATAGAAGATTAGAATCAAGAAACACATTAGCAGAAACATTAAATTATGATGCAAGCTCCATTTTACTTAATACTCATTAAAAAAAAGAAACATTCCAGTTGTACATATCTGAAAATAACATCAGCTTGGCTGGTCTGAGGATAAATAGAAATAATAAATGTGCCTGTTCTTGTTCTTTGCACTTAAATGTATATTAGATTAAATTTCCATTTGACCTACTCTGTTAGTAAATGCATAAATCTGGAGCTATCTCCCAGGAGGAGCCATTAAGTTGGATGATTTTCTGTGAATGTAGATTTGAGGTAAAGAGGGCAAGAAAGGAAAGAGCTTGCCAGTGCTTCATCCTCAGAGGGGCTGATGGACAATGTGAGAGCATCCCAGGTAAGGCCAACCTGCCAAGTTCATGGCCATAGTGTTAAGCGAGGGCAAAGGGGCCACACCGGTCTTCACTCAGAGTCTAGATGGTTCTGTTGTTTCGTTGTCATATATGTTATTATACTGTTCATAGTCTTTTTTAGTTTCTCATAACAACCTTAATTTGGCAGTTCTTCATGATGTAAGAACACATGTTCATGTATGTGGATGCATGTCCAGGTACCCAACAGACTGTGTGTGTTTGTGTGTGAGTGTGTGTGTAAGGGGCTTGGAATTGTGTACATAAGACTGTATGTGTGTGACTGTGTGTGCTTACCATTTATTTAGAATCTCCATCATAAATCTATGCATTCATGTATGTTTTCATGTTAACTTTGAATTATAAAGGGTGTCCCAAAATTCATGCAAGATTTGAATTTTGTGTCATTTGTGCGGTAAAGTGTTGCCAACAAAAAAAAAAAGACAGCGTGACAGCTGACAGTTCAGAATTATTAAAAATGGAGCGCTCCATGAAAGAACAATGCATTTTCATTGTTGAACAATGAAAATTTACAATTTTTAATTATAAACCTGTGTTTTCTATCAAAATTACTTCTTGCATGAATTTTGGGACACCCTTTACTTCCAAATTCCTTGCTCTTTGTAGAAAATATACAACCTCAAAGAACATGTGACCCAGCCACAGGGCACCTGGCTGCCCTGGTGGAATGACAGTCATTGCCAACTGTCAGAGGGGGTTGCAAACTCATTTTGTTCAAATGCAGTTACTAAACATCATAATCAGTCCGTTTCTTTCTTCAGCAAGAATTTAGTTCCAAATATTCAATCCAATTAATGCTAATAGCACAGCCATAGGAGCTGGAGAGAAGCCACAGTGGGAATCCTTTGTAAACTGGGAAACAAATGTTGATATACCTGATTTTTAAATACAGTCTCACAAAATCTTCTTACAGTCATTGGCTGTTCCATACCAGAAATGCAGAGACAGTGGTAGGTAATGCAGTTAAAGGACTAGTTGGGAGGAATGCAGGCCTAAGCGTTTAGCTCCATTGATGTGGAAAAAGCAATGACCCTCTTACTCAGTGTCAAGACAGGGACTGCATCCTGGGACACTCGAGCTCAGCAAACTGGATGGAAAGATAGTGCGTGCACCTGGGGACAAACAGTGACCCTGTCCAGTTCTGTCTCTGAATAGTTGAGGGAGGTGAAGCCAGTCATTAGCTCAGTTTGCTCATCCAGTAAATGGAGATAATTATGACAGCATTTTTAGAATTTGCATTGATCCGATGAGTAACAATTCTGTGTGTGTGTTGAGGGAGCGCACTGGAAGTTAAAAGCCTGAGATAGGGATGGATCGCAGAGCACTGGACCTAAGCATGAGGCAAGAGGCAGCAGGCTGAGGGTGACGGGCAGTGAGCAGGGCAAACTAAGAAACCTGCAGAAGACAGAGAGACTTCCATGTATGAGAGGCGGCCTCCTCCCCCTCCCAGCCTGGCCACCGCGCACTCTTGCTATGGGTGCCAATGCAGGTCGACTGCCCAACAGGTGCACTTAGTACCTGTCTGAGCATTGAAGTTGTGGCCGGGTGCCTGACAGGTTTCCATCGATTCCCAACCGATTACATCTCAAGAAAAGGCGACTGCTTCTTGGCAAATTTTGCTTCCAGACGTGTAAGGCATCGTAAGACGGTGTACCCACTTACGCATATGCGATTGGTGCAAAAGTAACTGAAGACAAATTAAGGTGAACCTCACTTCAATCACTAATTCTTCTCACATGAGGGGTCTGGACATTTTCTAACCCAAAGGGGACTGTGAAGTTTTCACGTCGCTGGGTCAAGACCCCGGCTGGGTCCTTCCAACCTGCACTGTGATTTCTTGTTGTCTTTCCTGGGGAAGCAGCCATTACGCTCCGTGCCCTGGAGGGTTGGGGTCTGCAGATGTCCTGTGGGGGTCCCTCACTACGTGGTTGTTTCCCAGGGGGCACACCCCTGTTACATCAGCTTTTCTTCCTGTTTTTCTGTGTGGCTCCACAGTCATGAAGCATTCAGTGTGGGTCTGTGGTAATCACACGGTGAGGCCAGACACTTTGAAGGCTAATAAAATGAAATCTATGCCATTAAGTTGGTAAATCAACTAAGGCAGACAGACCAATGGATAGGTTTGCTGACTGCGTGAAGGCAGACGTGTGCAGAGGATGCTACCATGTACTGAGATATGACCCCATCTGAGGCTTGGCTCAACAGGGGCTGGGATCTAGGACCCTTGATCTACCTGAAAGATGAGGAGAGGTCACCCTGGTGAAGGGAGGGGTGTGATTGAGCCAAAGGAACAGCCTTTGTCAGGAGTGGACACGGAGCGTGCTGAGTGTGCCAGAGACTAGAGGGTCTCTCTCTCTCTCTCTCTCTCTCTCTTGTTCTCTCCCTCCCTCTCTTGTTCGCTCCCTCCCCACATGCAGAACCCAAAGAAACAACCAGCAACTGGCTTACCTTTAGGTTCTCAGTGGTGTGGTGACAAGCATCCTTCTAAATAAAACAACAAATCGGATTTCTGGGTCTGCCAATGTCTGCGGTGTAAATATCTCCACACGGCTGGTTTCAGTTGTCAATGGTTTAACAACTGGCTTGCAAAAGTCTTCAATATTTATCAAGCAGCTCTGAGCAGCTATTGGCCAGCCCCCAGCCCATCCTGCGCCCAGGAGAGCAGCCCCCACTCAGTGACACAAGGCCCCATCACTAGCATGTGTCAGCACCTTGTCTCCCAACACCCCCAGTGTTCTCTGTGTGCTGTCCTTTGGGCCCTTGCAGTTCCCAGCTGGCTGGGTGATGCGGGCAAAACCCTCTCCTCTGTTCTGAGGGACGGAGATGTTCACGGGAGCAGTGGCAGGCGAGGGTGCCAAGAAGAAGAGTAGAGGCAGGACGGTAGATCGCGGAGCCCTCTGCCCGCACCCCCCTCTGAAAGCTGCAGGGAGCAGGAGGTGGGGGAGGAAGAGGCAGGGGACTCTCCCCAGAGAACGCGTGTGCTCAGAGCTCTGCAGACAAAATATGAGGCCAGCTTCTGAGACACTGAATGCAGGGGAGGCCAGACGACCCGTTTATTAATTACTCCCTGAGAACATAATTACTGTAAAAATTATTCCTGGGAACAAGGTATCTGAACTGAGATTTATATTTGCAAAGAAGCCGCTATTAAGTGGGAGGTGTCTAAGCTGATTAGGGTACAAAACTCCAGGAAAACACTGAGTGGTGAGTTCCTGTCGGGCCCAAATCCCCGGGCCATCCCGGATGAAACGGACTGTCGGAAAGGGACAAACCCGAGAGAATGAGCAGCTCCAGGATCATAATGTTGGGGCTGGAAGTGCGGGAAATAGGACTTGATTCATATTCTCTCGCCCCCTCCCCTCCCGATGATGCAGAAAAGCTCATCTGTGGTTTCCTGGATGCCAGGAACACACCAGGGCATCAAAGAAAAGGTCTGGTCACTGGAGCAGACAGTTGTGTATTGTTCAGAAGAGGAGGAGGCCGGGCTGGGAAGCCCAGTGGTGGTGGGGAACAGATAGACTAGCCGAGTGTGCATAAGGTCAACTTAAACAACAACCAGGGGAAAGACACTGGAGACGAGAGACCAGAACAAACCAGAAGTGCCTGGCATATTAATCAAGGCGCCTGGAGCAGAGATTCGGTGGAAGGAAGGGTCGGGGAGGATGGAAGTAGTGCGGCAGCGATACCTGGAAATGCTCCTGAATCCCTTGCCATTTCGTGAACCTGGGGAATCTGCGGTGATTGACATGGACCCGCCTGGCTGCCTCTGATTGGGTGGATGGAATGAGTGAATCAGGGACAGGGAGGAAGTTGGGTGCAGAGCTGGGGACTAACAGGGAAGTCGGAGGTTAGCTCAGGGACATCTGAGTGATGGGGTGTCAAGGTGAGTGCTGGGAGGAGCAGAAGCCATAGAAGGGAAAGCCTGTGAAGAGTGCTCTGGACGTGACCATGGGGACTGCGGTGACCTGCTGATTCCAAAGTGACGCCGCAAGGCAAGGCTTGCAAATGTGCAAACCCCAACACCTGCACCAGGCGACGAGGACAAGCGGCAGCGGAGGGGCTGGTGGGAGGCTCAGCTTTGAACACGAGGTTTGAGGAGGGAGAGCGGGTCCGGCCTGCTTAGCCCTGCAGGACTGAGCTGGAGCCCACTGGGACCTGGGACCTGCCAGAACCCGGATGTTCTGGGTGCGGATAAGCTGCCCCAGGGGAAATGAAGAAACCAGGGGGAGTCTTGTTTCTACCGCACATCGCGCGTGTTCATAAATGTGTAGAAAGGTTGCCCCAACGCAGTTATCCCTACATTCAAAGTCTGTCAATCCATTAGGTTTGAATAAGCCTCTATGAGCTGGGACCTTGGGTTTTCCCCTCTATGCAGCTACAATAACAAACACTCTTAGGAGCGCTTATGTCACTTGCAACTGTTGACACATGGTTTTCCAGCGATGTCGGTACCTATGGTGTGAAGTGTGTTCTTCACCCAGAAGCCCAGGGATTCGTGACAGGCCTGGCATGGGGACAGCCTGACCTGAGTGCTGTTCAGACCTCTCACACGGCGGAGCTGGTGTCGACCATGGTCATTCCTCTGGGACGTCCCAGTCCCACGCAAGACACCGTCCAAAAAAGATGAGGGGAAACAATGAGGAGGCTGTTAAAAAAAAACGGTCTGTTCAAAACTTGAAACTGAAATGGAATTTGACAACTGAACTTTATAGAAAGAAAAAGAAAAGCAAGCAAGCAAGCTGCGGTGACATTATCCCTGCAAAGGTCGATTGGGCTAAAATCCCGCATCGTCACGGCAGGTGATGCGGCGCCATCTGGACAGTGAACGTGGAGCGGGTGTGCCCTTGACCGGAGGGTCCAAAGCAGAGGGCCACCCCGAGCGCTGGTTCCAGCCTGATCCCCGCGGGCCCTGGACCTTCCCTCCATCTCACCGGAAGGGGCCACGCCTCCTGGAGCGACTGGGCCTGGGCTGGGGGGCAGGGCCTGCAGGAGGAGAACTCTGCCCGCTGTGGGCAGCCTGGGACCCCGGGGAGGGGTCAGTGGGCCATGGGGACTACCCACGGGAGCCAGGAGCCACAGGGTGCCCGCCAGCACCACTTTCACCGCTTAATTAAAAGGCATGCACTGACGCAGGGCGGCCAGGCCCACACCGGGAACGTTCACTGCCCACCCCCAGTTCTGGGGACACATTTTGGTGGCGGGGGCTCTGTAGCTGCAGCTCAGTTGCAGAGACAGGCAGGCCGTCTGCAAAGGCCTCACCTGGGCCAGGAGAGAAGAAACGGCGAGTTTATGAGACGCGTGCCGGGCTCTGCGACAGTGCGCACAGGGTGGAAAGTGTGCTATTTACGAACACGCGACACAGCCTCGTATACACCTATCTGCTCGTTTATCTGGCCAGTCAAGGTCCAGTGTATTTCAAACACACAAGCAAAAAGGCCAGGTTTATACTCAGAGCTGGAGGTCTGTGTCCACATCAAGTACACCCAGAGGAGCACAGAGGTGGCTGGTTTCTGGGAACGGGCGACACCCCACATGCCCAGGAGGGGGCTCAGTCCTCTGGGAGTCGCGTGAAAATTTCACAACAGGGCCTCTTGATCATTTAATTATGAGCATCTACATTTTTACCGTTGGACACCTATTTGCTCCTTTGGTTGAATTAAAACAAAAGAAAAAAATCTTGAGGGATTACGAATTCACGTACCGTATTTTCCGGCGTACAAGACGACCGGGCGTATAAGACGACCCCCTAATTTTACAGTTAAAACATAGGTTTAGGCCTTAGGCTGTAGTCTTATACAGCGAATATAGGCCTAAACCTATGTTTTAACTGTAAAATTAGGGGGTCGTCTTATACGCCTGGTCGTCTTATACGCCGGAAAATATGGTAAACCAAATAATGGGTTATAATTCAGCTAATGAGATGAGCCCTGTGAAGGTTGACAAAAAGCAATCCGTTGAGATAGCACCCCAGTTTTATAACTCTTCCCACCAGAGAGGGTGAGGACTGTGCCTGTCACTCTCTGGACAAGAGCAATTGTGAACACCCATCGGGGGGTGGGGGTGGGGGGCAATGGGGGACAGATCTCCTTCCACTGATGGCAGGGTGGGTCTCCTAACCCTGAGCTCCTGAGTTGGCAGAGCTTCCCGCCTCGTCAGGAGCAGAGCTGTGCCCCTCGCCCTGTTGGGGGGAGGGGAAGAGGCTGCCCCTTGAACATTTCACCCAGGAGACCTGCCCACGAGACCTGCCCATGAGACCCACGGGCACATACCTGCCTACTAACGCCTCGTGGGCTACCAATGTCTAGTCAGGTCTCCAGTGGGCTCATAGCTCTGCCCTTGTAGTTTAAAGTCAAGGGACTGCTCGCATCCCCTCCATTGCTCATGGCCACCCTCAGGAGACACTTACCTGCTGATGCCCAAGGGCAGGTTTGGCTTTACTGCGAATGGCTGGCCTATGCTTGGCCTGGGCCAGCTCTCAGTGTGTAAGCCCGGGCTCTGACCCAAACATATGCAGACAGGAGCTGTGGGGAGCTGCTGAAACACAATATCACAGAGTCGATGGCTTCAGGTCTTTTTCCCAGAGGCTCTACACCAAGTACATGGCCTGGTCCCAAGAGCCACTGTCCCAACATGGCTAAGTCTGCAGGCTGGGTGGGGATGTGTAGGCTTATTTTGGTGACTATAGTGCCTGAATGGGACTGGTGTACCACTACAGGGAGGGGTAGGCTCACTAAAGTCCTATAATGAAACCATCATCCGCAAGGAAGACTGCACCTCCCCAAATGCCAGCAGCACGCCCACTGCCTGTCACTGTATCCCAATGCCCTGGCCCTGGACAAGCTACAGTTCCCCGTCTTGGGGCAAATGCCCTCGCCCTGCGTATCAGATGTGGGTACCTGTTCTAGACAGAAACATAAAATAGTTATCCAAAAGGGCTCGCCCCTCAGCGCAGAGAATAAGGACCTCTCGGGACTGAGTGTGTCTAATTACTGCGGCAGCATGCTCTGCTCTCCCCCAGGAGGAAAGAACTAAATTGGTTCCTTGGCCAAGTATTCTCGGTGGGTTTCAAAACCGCCCACTCTAAATTAATCCTACAGCAACAGCGCCCATATTGCTTCACATGGAACTGGAAGGGTGAATCAAAACAGCTATGAAGTCCCTGCTTAGGAAAGTTTATGAAGACAGAATGAGTTAGTTCTAAGACTTCCCAAATAATGGAACAACAGGAGTCCAGGGCTGG
Organism: Craseonycteris thonglongyai; assembly: GCA_004027555.1. NCBI lineage: Eukaryota > Metazoa > Chordata > Mammalia > Chiroptera > Craseonycteridae > Craseonycteris > Craseonycteris thonglongyai. The sequence continues at coordinate 13,660 of PVKE010019305.1, read as the reverse complement.
AGGATGTCGCCTGTGTCCTTAAGCATCTCCACGAGTTATAGTCTTTATCCGTTTTTAATTCTGCAATTAGGGGCACGCCTTTTGCACCTACTTAGATTAAAATCTCTCTTAATTTACTGCTTATTTCCTGTTGGATTAGCAGCATGCCATTAAATGCAGACCCTAATTATTATTGGTTTTCTGTTTCATCTTACTTGATCTTTATGTCAGTCTGACCAAAGGTTGTTAGTAATTGCTCTACCAAATTTGCTCATTAAGAATTGTAGCAAGTCTCAGCTTCAGCAGCGTCAGACAGAGGACAAGACATCCAAATGACAAGGGCATCTCCCAATTATCTCAAAATCCAAATTAAGACTGAAAAAACTCTCCCTTTCTTATGGTTTATAGTCCTGTTGGCAGCTGCTGGACTCTCTCCGGCCTCCAGGACTTGTGAGCAAAACAGAATGCCAAATGTCAGTCCCAACGGTCAAAGGCCTCATCAAAGGAATCTGTGACCATAAGTACACGCCACGTGGCCAATGATGACCCAAAGCATTGTTACTCTATCCACAGAAATAATGGTGAGAGCGAAGGTCAACTCCTTTCTGAATGTGATGACAAGATCGCCTTCTGGACTAATTTATGAGCAGGTTTCATTGATTTCCCCCATGAATTCTAGAAAGCTTCCAGAACTAGCCGTCAGTCACATTTTCAAAGACGAGAAGCTGTATCCTGTGTTGACTTGGTCTCCCCTCATTCACCCCACTCTCTCTGACAAACCCTGAGCCAAGGCTGTGGTTGTACCCCAGCTCTGGTCCTATGGATTAAAAAATGTCATCTCACAGGGATGGGAGACAGTCAAGCACAGGAAAACCCACTAAAAATTCCCGTTTCCTACCCCGACCGCTGGGAGTAATCCACACACAGTGGCCTTCAGTCAACTATAAGGTGCGAGCTGGAAATGTAAAGGATTCAGAGGGTCCAGACACGGAGGTTTGGGGGATGGCAACACAGACACCTCAAGAGCCTAGAAACACACTGGGGAGGTGGCCGCTGGGCACCAGGCCAAGCGTGACATTCCTCAGAAACATGAACACCAATTACACCTGCATCCTGAACACCCGAGACAACCGACGAACAACCTCTCTATTGTGAGTGTGTGGATTTGTAAATTGCATTAATTAGTCAGATAAAAAACTGAGGAGTGATTCTTTCACTAGCATCGTGAAGATGAAGTTCGCTTTCCCACGAGTACATGGATGCCGGTGCTGCAAGGGACGTAAGGGGAGCAACGTGAAAGCTGATTTCCGTTTCACTGAGAAAGTGGGGTACTGGAGCACAGTACACGGCTTCTCCTCATGATCTTTAAATTAAAAGAATATTGCATATATTGGAGCAACAAGTGGTGAAATCAATACAATTTATAATTTCCATGAATAATGTCAACTACTTAACCAACCACCCAGAGCAATTTGATTCACTTGGTTGGGAGCTTTAGAGAATGTAGACAAACGTCCTCCTTGTGAGATGGTGAAGTCTGGTTCCTAATTGTCTCAGAGGCTCTGGACAGATATAGGCAGAAAGCAACAGGCCTGAGTTGGAACGAGTCATTTTTACAAGTATCGGTTTATAAGCAGTCATGTTCACGAAGTTGTTGAACATACATTTTTCATCCCAAAATTGCTAATCCTCGGAACTGGGAGGGAATCTTATCGCAGTCCCATTTAATCAAACCATTGACAACCAGTGCCATGCTCAGACATGATCTCTCACAAGGACAAACACAATGTTGTATTTGGGTTTTGACTTCTAAGACATAGGATTGTTCTTTGTAGTGATGAACGTCCTAAACATTTCACATGCGGCTTTCTTTCTCCAGTCGCTCTCCAAACCCCAATGGGCTGGAGGGCACACGTATAGAGCAGTAGAGGGAGCAGAGTTCCTGGCCTTAAAAAAAGGCTGCCAGTCCATGCACATGCAGAACTGTGGCATTTCCGGAAAAGCCTGCAGTGGAAGAGGAAGGAAAGAGCACATTCTTGCAGGACCATCTAGGGCTGGCTCTGGGTTGTGTGTCTGAGTTGTGTAGTCAGACCCCTCACCTATCATCACAGAGCAGATACCTTTGGGAAGGCATGTTGTGCAGGAATTTGTATTTATTGATTTATAGCCTTATCTCCCTTATTTGGCGACCCCAGCATCCCCTTTATTAAGTGATCCTCCAGTCCTGAAGGGATGGGATAAACCTTTAATTTTCACTCACTTACATACACTGTCTTATCTGGTTATGTTACCTGGTTAGTTTGCATTAACAATTCTCCTAAATGACACTTGTTAATGTAAAATATATGGCAAAGCAAGTCGAGGTAGTAATTTATTTCCACCATGTACCAACGAGCTGGAAACAGTAATGTATTCCAAGAGCAGAAGCTGAGAAAGCAACCGAGGTTTCACATTAGCCACAGAGGCCACGAGAGTGTAAGCTCCAGCAGCCGGGGGCTCTGCTTTGTGGGTTTTCATGTTGCCCAGCCTTTTATGCAGTAGAGGTCTAATACAAATTGCACAGGTCACTGGGGGTCACGCACATTCTTCCACTTCGATGCTATGAAACTGCAAAGCGTCTTTAAGGTTGATCTCATTCTACAAAATAAAAATTAGGTGCAAAGAGCATAGGTGATTCCCAACAGTTGTATTTGGATCAGATAGTGGGCCTGCAGGTTTCCAGCACCCAGTGACAGGCTAGAATTTTTTAATAGCTTGATTGTCGATCTAAATCATGAGGCAGAACTGTTCTTCCAGGCATCATCTGGACCACAGTGTGTAGCTTTGTTTGGCTTGGGTGCAATGCACAGTCCTAATATCTGTCTGTGATGAGATTCTGAGCTGGTGTAGCTGGTGGCTAAATCTTTAGGAGCTCCGAACAATCCAAAGTGATCGATGGGAACAGAACTGAGATGTATTTTCCAATCTGACAGATTGTAATAGTTCTTTTCTTTCTGTAAGACTTCTCTTTACTTGGTTCTTACAATTTTAGATTCTTCATGGCAGAAGACAAATAGGAAAGTTCCCCATGTGTATGGTTCTTGTGAATCTGCAGCTGACAGTGACATCACAGTCATTACTGACCCCATCAAAAGTTGCCATTGAAAACTTGTCTGCAGAAGGGTTTGCAAACATGTGATCTTGCACAGTTTTACTATCATGACATCCAGCTGGACTTGGATTCCCCCAAACTGAAAGCCAAGTTATGCTCGGAATCTATGCAAGTGGGACCTGGTGTCTGACTAAAGGAGAAAGAGATTTGACTGAGAACTGTCCCTGTCTGGGTCAGCGCCAAAGCTTTCTGTCCTAGATCTATTAACCAAAATCCAAAGTTTTGATCGTGGTCCCTTGCCATGTTCATTATCAAGGTAGAAGTAGAAAGAGATGCCAGAATGCAAAGTTTTTATTCTACCTTTTCCCTAAAGGTAACGATAATAATTTCTAATCTGAAAAGACCTCCATGAGAGTCAGAATTTAGAGCCAAGTTTGTTTGTTTGTTTTTGTGGGGGCAGGGAGGTGTTCTTAGAACACTTAAAAAGCCTTGGTTCTTTTTGTTTTAACTGTGTGTATGTGACATCTTATTTGCCAAGAACTTCTAAGGGTGCCTAATATTGAATTTTTTTACTATAAACACCACCACCAAAAGCAAAGCCCTTCAACACCAGCACTGGGTTATAACCCTGAGAATTCCTAGAGATCTTTGAGTGTGCTGGCGTTGGAACAGACGAAAGACTGAGCATACAATATGACCGATCTTCAGGGAACTGCTGGGATTATTTTGAGGTAGTTCTCACCAAGAAAGGGAAGGAAGAAACTACACAAGGACTTCTATTTTGAAGGCTGATTTTGATGGCAATTAGCCAAACCTAATGTTCTCATCCAAAAGTAATATCTACTAATTCTATCAGTCTATGTGCCTCCGTGGAACAGTACTGTACATGTATTATCTCATTTATTTTCACATCATATAAATTAGGCACTATTATCCCCTTTCTACCCACGAGGAAAGTGAAGCTTAAAGATCATAACTGCTTTGTCCATACTTAGACTTCTGGCAAATAACCTATGGTGAGCTGTGTCTTGGTTGTGTCTTATTTATTGGTTTTTTTATCATTAACTCCAAAAAGAGGAAGTGTCATAAAACATAAGAACAAAAGCATAATGCTAGACATAAAAACTGGCCATTCCCATCCATCTGTTGTTCAGTGTAGAAATAGTTTGGCTAATAGATATTAAGTAACCTATTTCCACTATCAAGACCATGGCTGGGGATAGGTTCTCTAATTTTCAGGTCCCCCCAATAAAACGATTCCATCTTAGCCTGAAAGAAATAGACCATTCAAGTCTGTCCCTCTGTTCTGATTACACGTCACTAGCACTCTTCTCATGATCAATAACCCCACCTGTCTAAAGACCTCACCAATTATCTGTCGATAATATCATCATCATAACTAATATAGCGGCGATGCTTTCTTGTTCATGCATTGCACATGTGCAGATTGGGGGGAGTTTATTATGAACCTCACTCCCTATTTTTAAAAGAGGGCTAGTAGTCCCTACCCTGTAGGTTCCCTAAGCAGAATTTCTGATAACTTCTGTGAAATAGCCTAGAAGAGTTCCCAGCACATGGAAGGAAATGCATAAACACTCATGGCCACCACTACACCATCTCACAGCAGTTTTGCAATCGTCACTGTATATCTCATCAAGCCTATGGAGCCTTTCATGCAAGGGGCAAGGTAACAGATGTTTACTAACAGGGGCCCGATGTATGTTCATTGCTGGGTTCATTAATCATCAAGAGCAGAAGCTGAAGAACAAACATCACTAGAAGCCCAGGCAGAAGCTGCACTTGCTGATCCATCTAATCGACTCTCCTGTCTTAGGGTGGCACCTGTGCCCCCTGGAATGTGGCACACGGCCCCTCCTGCCCAGCAGGAGCAATCAGACGCTTCTGCATGGAGGGAGTTTTAACCCCCGACTCCCAAGACCTAAAACAAAACACGAATTTACATGATCATTTAGCGATGTGTGACATTTCAATTAGCTAAGCAATGTGAGATGACATTCAAACTGTGCCCAAACATAGCCTATGTTGGGGACTAGTGGCATAAGATTAGTGTTCCAAAAGAGAATGGGGGGTGGGGGGAGTACATGCACAGTAGGGGAGCAGAGTGCTATTTCCTGGGTGTCCCCTGTACCTCTGCCAACCAGCTCTGTGGAAGGTCCAGAAGTGAGTATTCTAATAAAGGCCATCATTGAAATCGGCTCTTCCATTGGTCTCCTGGAGTTTTCATTTACTGTAACTTACTGCAGGTGGGGAATTTCAAGTTCTCTGTGAGGGGTGGGCTAAGACATTCTATTATGTCACAAATAGAATTAGAAAATAATATTTTCTGCCTACACTCTGCTCACTTTCCCCCTTTGACCTTCAAATGGTTATCTTAATTAAAATCAATGTTGCGTTATTAGAGTTATTTTGTCATATCAAGCGTTTTAGTTCTGCGAAACTCAGAAAATTCATGTACCATAGAAAGTCTTTCCTGGTGTTTTGGTTATGACTGTTAACTTCTCCTAACCTTAGAAAATAATTTTTTTTTCATTATAAATGGACACAGATATTAAAAATCATATTATTCAGAAAGGGCTCACTTTTCAATATAGTATATTGGAGAATGTTTGCTCTTTTAATATTATGTCTTAGCAAAACAGATAAAGTGCCAATTTCAGAGAACACTTTCATTATATTCTTAAGTCTTAAACAAAAAACTTATGCATAAGTGCTGCTTAGGGGATGCTGGGATAATTCAACAGATGGAGCGTTTGCCTGGCAACCTTGAGGTCCAGGGATTAAATCCTAGCCCCGCTCATGCAAACGCATTTGCTAAGCTGTAGCAACTGTGACACAACTGGTAACCACCGGGATGGCAGCAAAGGTTCCCACCTCCCATGGGGGAGGCCCCCGGTGCAATTCCCGTCCCATGTGGCCCCACATCCACCTGTGTGCAATGAAACTATGTCACAACTAATGATGTACCACTGTAGAGACTGCTCTGGGCCCTCTCCCTTCTCTCTCTCTCTGTCTGTGTCTCTCTCTCACTTTCTTCCAAACAATAAAATAAATCTAAAAAAAAAAAAAAAAATTCTGCTTAATGTGTGCTCCTCCTACTGGATTGGTTACCCTCAGGAATGTTTGTCTTCATCAGGGAAAGAGGAAATTCTAAACAGGGAGTAGGGAAGAAGAGATTCATCCCTGACCCAAGTGAAATTTAATGATCAGGACTGAAAGGAGAAGATGGGATGGAGGGAAAGTGGTAACAAAGGCAATGCAACCTGCTAGCAGGCTGAACATTAATTGAAGGGAAGGTCCAATCTGACTCACCAGCCAGGCCTAGTTTCCAGAGCTTTCCCCGCAGGGGATGGAAGATGCAACTGGTAGGAAAGTATGTAGTTCACTGCTAAAATTGTTGCTCATCTCTGGGAGGCTAAGCTAAAAATGGAGCTGCTAAATTTGCATTAAAATTATTTGCATATCTGGCTGGAAAATCCAAGGCCAGAGAAAGCCATGTGTAGGTTGGGTGTGTTGAATCAGAAACCAAGATTTCTGAGTCCAAAAGGGGGAATCCAGGGTCTTGCTTGTCAGCAAGTGCCCTGCTGAGGACGTAGAGACTGAACCCCATTCCTCCAAACCTGAAAGGCCCTCAAACTCCACAGGGACCCCCGTACCTGCTGCAGCACCCATGGAAGGAGTGGAAAAGCATTTCGGAGCCTTTGAAAGCTGTCAAGTCCTGACTGCCATGACTCACTAGGTGGCAACTCTGGGGAGTTGGGAAGAAGCACTGTCCTCCCCATTCTTAAAGGGGCAGGAGAAGCAGGATAAAGACAACCGCTCCACTGTGTCTTAACCATGTGGAGCTCTAAAGCCAGACCCTGTCATTCTATTTCTGTCGGGTGCCAAGTGCCCATTTATCACAGTCTAGAAACAGTGCTGAGTTGGGAGATGCTTCCATTCCCAAAGGTCTTGTTGAGAGATCATTACCTTCCCCAAATAACATGGGCTCTAGACCTGTGCTGACAGAAACCCGCTAAGGTCAGGAGAATGCAGACAGATAGTGATGCTGAAGAAGGTACCCACCGGCCGCTTCAGGCAGAGACACGCATAGCACGTACTTATAGCAGGTTCTATGGGGGAAAAGTAGCTCAGCCCAGTTGATTGAGCATGGATGGAGCATCTCAATGTAATTCTAAGAAGGGGAGAAATCAGAGTGACCATTTCATCATTTACAACAGGGTGGGAGGGGGTGGCATTATCAGTTTTCTCAGAACACTCTCTTGTGATGGGCAGTCACTCAGGAGACCAAAATGTAAAGCATACGGCTGTTTGGTGAGCAGAAAGACATAGAATGGGGGCAAATGGCATTCTTAAGGAAAATATAACTAGCATTTATAGATAACCAGTGAACATTTTCTAGAGTCAAATCTCATTGTTTAATATATTTTTATTTATTTTTGACCGAGGGAGTGGGGGGGGGAGGGGGGAGAGAGAGAGAGAGAGAGATACAGAGAGAGAACTGAACTGGGGGAGCTCCCAGTTCAGCATATGGGTCCGACACATGGGCCGGGGCCGGGATTTGATCCCCGGTCCCCGGCGCTGCAAAGTGAGCGCCCAACCCACTGAGCCATCCCGGCTTCCCCGTAAAACTCTTTGTTTAAACCCATTCATTTCACCATATAAATTACAGCAAATATGGCACATGATTAAGAATTGTGGCAGACGCACTCTAAGGTCACCCTGGGGACACTATGCCCTGAGATAAACCTTCTTTTGAGTATGGCAGAAACCGTGACTTGGTTCTAACCAACAGAACAGGACAAATGTGACAGATGTCACTCTTTGGAGTAGGCTACCTTGAATAGCAAAAGAAAGTTTTTCACTCCTTTCAATAAGTTACCTTTTTAAGGCAAAAGTGATGGGATTTTGCAGATAATGAAGATCACCAATTAGCTGGATTTTTTGTTAAGCATAAAAGAGATTATCTTCAGTCAGTCGTATTCAGGTGAAAGTTCTTAAAAGGGAACTGAGAACTGATGAGGAAACAGAAGCTTCCTTCCTGGCCTGGAAGAAGGCAGCTGCCACGCCATGAGTTCCAATGGAGAGGGGCATGTGGCAGAGATCTGCGGGTGGCCTGTAGGACCTGGGGGAAGCCTCCACTCAACAGCCAGTAGGAAGCCAGGGCCCAGCTCAGCCCCACAGTCCAAGGGGATCCGCCAACCTGAATGCACTGAGCAGGGCTTCTTCCCCAGTCAAGCCTCTGACGAGAACGTAGCCCAGCAGACACCGTTACTGTGGCCTGGGGAGACCCTGAAGCCACCATAGCTTTGTGGTACCTGGTCACATGTCATCAGAAAACAAATACAAGGAGGCTGTCCATTTAAAAACCATCTTGTATTCCTGAATTAAAAGACACCCTAGTTTCATCACAGAAATAATAAGAAGTACCTCTCAGGGAAGTTTCTTCTACCTCTGGTTACTGTCCTTCAACAAGTGTTGGATTCTACTGGCTTCCATTGCAGTGATGCACTTTCCACACCCATAAGTCCCCCAAATCTAGGAGCCCCTTTTGCATGTCTAATCTACGCTAAATTTTGGATAAATTCTACTGAAAATGGATCAACATTTTCAGAGTAAAAACAGTGTAGCAGTGCAGCAACAAGGGAAGTGTGAATTAAGACTGCCCTACAATTCATGAAAAGCGTATTTCATGACCCATCCTTCCTCGGGGTCCTGGCTGTGTTTTTCCTCAGCTTTCCGCTCATTTGCAGTGCTCTCACCCTTTCTGCGTTTAGATGAGGCACAAATTAATCCTGAAATACTGGCAAGCAGTAAGTAGCAGGGCAGTTCCCTGTAAGGATGACGTATGGGTCACCACACACACTTGAACCCAGCAATTACCCTTCCACAAATAGCAGGTCCTTCATCGTAGAGTTCTGCTAGAAACCCTGAAAGTGGAGGGATCCAGAAGCCACACTGCCAGTGCACACGTTCTTCATAATGGAATTGTCTGGAGAGTCACTATCGCACGCTTCGTCTTCAAACATTAACTAGCCTTAGAAGCATTCTAAGGGGTTTCTTGGGGTGGATGTAAATTATACCCCCTATTAATATGTAAATAATCCCGAGAAAAACTAAGTAATTGGAAGTCAACTTAATATTAGCCAGTGGATAACTGTAGTCTCCAGTGGTAGATGGGTTGTGGGATTCAACTGATTATATTAACCGAAAAAACACACATCGGGCTATCCCATACCCCCCAATAAATAGCACATCTCTACTCACCTCCCCTGTCCTGAGCAAATTGAGAAATTAAAAAAAAAAAAATCAATCAAGCTAGTGGTCAAAATATAAGCCACATTCTTGACAGGGGCTAAATGGGAGGACCCCGCTTCTGTGAGAGCTCACGGATTCCAGAATTAGACATACAGGGGCGTTCTGGGAAGGACCCAGCCAGGTAACTGTTCTCGTGATACAGACAATGGCCAGATTCTTTCAGGACAGCTCGTACGTTTCCGTCCAGTCTCAGCACTGGACTGCGGTGGCCCACGCTGGCCTGTTCCCAAGGTGGAGGAGGGCGGCACTGAGCCTGGTCCCAACTGGCCAATCTCAGCAGTCCTCCATGTGGAGGCAGAACGCTGAAGAGCTGGTTACAGGCCTACAGCACATACATGGCCTTCGCAGGAAGAGGACCCGTCCCTGGCCACACACATCTGTTTGGATCACATCAAATAAACCTCCACTTAAAAAACCGAGCCTTAAACTTATTACTAAAAGGAGCATCTCCATCTCCGTTTAGAGAACTGAGTAAAAGATATTGCCATACATCCCCTGTCATAAACTAAAGTGAAGGCAGATATTGTGGGATGATGTGAGAGACTGGTCCCAAATACATTATGTATGGTGTGTAGGCAAAGCAAGGCACTGGTACTTCCTAGCTAAAAATCCGGAGTTAATCATCTGGCACAGAGAACAGAGTGACAGTTCTGTCTTTAGAGGATACGGAACGTTGTGAGCAGGCTGCTCAATCATGTCCGGGAGAAAGCAGACTCACGCTGAGCCAACACTGCAGGTCACACTGGGACCTCCATCCCAGGTCACCGTGCCAGGTGCAAATGTCCTCCTTTGGACCTGGATCGAGACCTTCCATCTCACAGAAGACCAGGGGCCCACCCTCTGTCCAGACAGTAGCACCATCTGCCTCTTATCCCTTCTGTCAGTCCTCGACTCCAGGGAAGGTTCTAGAAGTTCTGTGTAGGAGGGGCTCAGGGCAGCAATCTGGGTGGAAGGCAAGGCCAGGAGTACGTGTGAGAAAACATCCTCTGCTTTTTCCTTCTCGGACATGGTATGTAAAACTCCTCGCTGCTCCATCTGCTCACCCCACCCTCCCGCCAGCCTCTGGAAGCCCCTGACCTTTTCACTGTCTCCATAGTTTTGCCATTTCCAGGTCATAGAGTTGAAATTCTACAGTGCCCGGTCTTTTCAGATTGGCTTCTTTCACTTAGTAATAAGCCTCGAAGGTTCATCCATGTCTTTTCATGGCTTGATAGCTCATTTCCATGTAGCACAAAATAATATTCCATTGTCTGGATGAACCACAGGGTAATTTATCCAGCATCTATTGAAGGACATTTTAGTTGCTTCTAAGTCTTAGCAATTATGAATAATGCCTCTATAAACATTCATGTGCAGGTGTTTGTGTGGACTGATTTAATTTTAAATGTAAATTTACATGACTGCATTTTAATGTTTCCTCTGGCATTTTCTGTAACTTGTGATGTTGATATAAGTGACCAAAAGTGGACTCATGATTTATATACCTGTTTATGCAATCGCTGTATCTTTGATAACATGACAATTATTTTTAAAATTATCCCCTGCATCCATAAGTTCATCTGAAGCTATATTATATGAACACAATTTTCTTTGCCATCAAATGTGACAATCTTTCCATTTATTTGCTACCTTTAAGACTGTAGATCTTGAAGGTTTCTAATAACCCCCTGATATGCTTTACTGCAATGTTCACGTAGTACACTTTTGTTCTGTGACAATTTCCTGACAAATCCTCTGCTGGACCGGTCGAGGCTGGAGAGTTAATACTTGTACAGATGCTGCAGGCTGGGGCTCTGGGCTGGGTCTCTGCCCTGTCCCCACTTGGGGACCTTTTCTCTCCCTCAGCAGTGGCCTCAGCCATCCAGGCCACTGCTCCTGCTGCCACCATACAGACACGTGCACGTACCTTTCCTGCTCCCACCTCTTTGCTCGGCTAATCCTTGCTCTCTTCCCTCTCTTCTTTTTCTAGGCAGCATGGACTTGCAGAACTGTCTCTGTACACCTTCTGTTCAAGGTGAAAGGTGAGTTCTCATTCTCTCCGCAGGAAGTAGGGGTCTGGGGACGCTGACTACAAAGATCATGTCAGCAACACTGCCTTTGTCCTCATGAGAGCTCAAGCCACTAGCCCACTTCCTTCCCCCTCCCTCTGAACACTAGTGTTCTGTGGTTGCCCCCAGAGTCAATGTTTAAACCTTGTTCTCATAGCTTCTCTGTCCCAGGGTGATGAGTGATTCTCCTTAGTCAAGATGCTCAGGTGTGGGGGCCCCAATGTCCTGTCCCACCTCGCAGGGTACGTACCTGATGTGCCCAGCACACATGGTTGCCACCACTGCTTAACCAAGCAATGCTCTCAGCACCTCTGTGCTTTGCCCACGTGGATCCTACTGCCCCAGGGTCCTTGCCACCTCTCCTCATAAAGACTCGCGTGGAATTCCACCGTGTCTCACTTTCATCGCTGTCTCTTTTTCCTACATATATCTTCAGGCTTGAAGCGAGTTTCTTATGACCAGCATATAGCTGGGTCATTACATTTTTTAATTCATTCCGATAATTCTGTGTGTCTACAATTTATTTTTAATGTAATTATTAGCATGTTCGAATTTAGGTCTGCTATTTTATTATGTGTTGGGATCATTGACTTTTAATTAGATTTTGCTGGTCTACATAGAACATATACCAACAAAGTGTGCGAAAATACTGAATGAATAATATCATCATTTATGGAGCTTAAGATACTTTAGAAATGCAATGAAAACTTACAGGAATGAGCACAATTTGAATAAAATATTAAGAGAAACTGGTAGGCTGCTAATAAGTCCAGGGTTGGTGAGATGGGTCCATATTGTTGCACGTAGCGGTAATTCAGTCATTTCCACTGATGTAGGGTATGTTGTATACAAACATAAAAATTTATATATCCATTCAACCGCTGATGGGCATTTTAGATATTTCTAGCTTGAGAGGTACAGCTGTCCTCCCTGATTCCCACTCCCTGAAGGTTCTGATGCATTTAGGCCAGGGGCCCCTCTCACTTCCTGCTCAAGTCACGCTCCATCAGCATGATCATGCCGGAAGAGCCAGAGAGAGATTGCCAGCAAGACAGGTCACTGTCTTCTGGAATCTAACTTAACAGTGACATCCTATGACTTCTGCAGTGCTCTGTGTCCTGGATCGAGCCCACACCCAAAGGGAGAGACTTACATGATGTGTGGTTACCGGGAGGTGGGGCTTTAGGTTTCCATGACGAAAGGTAATTACCATGTTCTTTAGAGACTGGACGTCAAATGATGTAAGTAGCAGTCGGTGGGCAATGTACTATTTTATGTACCACTAAGAAAGCAAAACCACCCACACAATTAATAGTAGGATCACCTTAATTTGAAATGTTAAAATGTGAAGAAAATTTGCCTTCTAGAATCAATAAAATATAGTAGTTAGGTATTTCAGTGATCATCTCAGCAGTTCGCAATTGAAGCAAAGGTGTCATTTCCTTAAACCATCAGTGGTGGTAGAGGCACCTGAGTGCCGTATGCCAGAGGTGTCAGTGTAAAATCCTTATGATGTGGTGATTGGTTCAAAGAATTACTTATTAAGATACCACCTCATGCAACTGCACATCAGTACTAATGTATAAAACATTACTACGTGGGGAAGCTAAGCTAGATCGACATCTTCCAGATTAATCACAGAATTGGCCAAACAGAGCATCCAAAGATCTGATTTCCTGTGACAGCAAACCTGGTCCCATCTGCTAGGATATTAACCCCTCAGCCAAAGAACATGAAAAATGTGTGTGTGTGTGTGATATTCATAGAGTATTACAGTAACATATAGGTGTGAAAATATGTTCTAAACCAGGCACTCACCAGGGACCCTTTATTGTATAATATTTTCCATAAGAAATTAGGATATAATGTTTGTCTATATTGTATACTTCCGAAAGTGGTAATCCAAATATGAGAAATGTGTATAAAAAAAGTGAGGAACTGTTTAAATAAATTGTTCTATATCTAGATAACGGAACATTATGCAGTCATTTAAAAATACTGTTGCAAAATTATGTTTGATAGTGTAGAAAACAATGTTCATCATGTTAATTATATTGAGTGGAAAATGTGGCAAAATAGTCAGTAGATAATATTTACATTTAGAATACAAGTAATTTATATATATATATATATATATATATATATATATATATATATATATATATATATATATATATATATATATATATATATATATATATATATA
>PVKE010019304.1:0-28604 GCA_004027555.1 Craseonycteris thonglongyai | reverse complement strand
GCGTACTGAAGTACGTTGGCTCAGTAAAGGTAAAGTTCTTACAAGATTTGTGAACTTAATTGAAGAAATAAAAACATTTATACATGATAAAAATGAAAATTAGGATGAACTAACAGACTCTTGCTGGCTGGTGGATTTGGGTTTTCTTGCTGACACCATGGAAAAATTAGATTCTTTCAATTTGGAGTTGCAGGGAAAATACAAAAATAGAGCTGAAATGATAAGCTCTGTAAACGCATTGAAAGCGAAATTGACTTTGTTGATATCACATCTGCATATCAAGTCTCTCGTGCACTTCCCATATATGAGGAAAATGCTAGGTAACAATGCATTGAACGTGTCATTATTTATTGAGACCCTGCAAGTGCTTCAAAAACAGTTTGAAGAGAGATTTCTGCAGTTTACAAATATCGAGCCAATTGTCTCCTTCTGTATCAATCCTTTTACTTGCCAAATAAATGGAATAGAACTAGCCGCATGTATTGCAGACCTTGTCCAGGGGAAAGCAGAAGAACTAGAGTTAGAAATTTTGAACCTTAAGAACAATATTTTGCTAAAATCCTTAATATCAGAGGACTTATGGAACATAGTCAACAAAGAAAGGTTCCCATTTTTTTAAAAAGCGGCATATAAAATCAAATCGTTTTTCGGGTCAACGTATTTATGCAAATCTTTGTTTTCAAACATGAATTTAATAAAATCACGATATAGATCTCGACTTACTGATGAGCATCTTAATAATTGTTTGCTAACAGGGTTGTCGTCATACTCTTCTAATTAGGAGGCACTGGCCAATGAAATGCAATGCCAAAGATCACACTGACAGATTGGTTTTTTTTTATGTTTTCTTTTATGTTTTTTTAAATGATTTTATTATACGTGTTTTTTATTTACTTTGTATAACGTTTTGTATATATGTTTCTTTGTGTGTATATAATTTGTACAATAAATTTATTATTTTAAAATTATTTTTGTTTATTATTTTTTATTCTTGTTCAGTAATAAATATCTTTAGAAATATGCCCACCGCCCTACCAATATTTTAGAATGCGCCCTAGGGTATAAAAAGGTTGGGAACCCCTGCTCTAGATATTAGAAAAGGCAAATAAATAGGTTCTTATGTAGTCTCCAGAAAGAACCTTGGCTCTTCCAACATCTTGACTTTAGCCTACTGACACTCATATTGGATTTCTAATCTATATAAAATTATAGATGATACAAGTATATCTGCCTTTTTAAGCTACTAAATTTGTTGTAATTTGTTACGCAGGGGTCTCCAAACTATGGCCCGTGGGCCGCATCCCTCTCATCCGGCCCGTGGAGACCTTTTTATCTGAATAAAATAATATTAAATAAATAATTAAAAACAACATCTATGTTTTGATTCTTTTTTATTTGGACCTCAAGTGTGTAGTCGGCCCCCAAACTGCTGTTGGATAGTTAATGCGGCCCACGGGCTGAAAAGTTTGGAGACCCCTGTTACAGTAACAATAGAAAACAAACAAGGGTATTGAAAAATTATGTCATCCAGAATTGTGCCTCCCTAGCAATTCTTTCCTGACCTTGCACAAGTTAAAAGTCCAAAATGTAGATGGTTATCATAGCAACAAAAGCCCTTAACCTGGTATCAGAAAAACAGAATTTGAAAGATTTGGCTACCACTTACTATCCAGATTAACTATCTGTATTACATTAGAGTACTACATTTCTTCATTTAATTGACAGATATCTGAGACTGTCCTACGTAAAAGGCATATGCTATTTTTGGAACAGATTAAATCAGGTATAACTGCTATCTTGAAGTGGCTGTAATGTTGGAGACAGGACAGGAAATCAAGACACAGGAAAGTCTGAAATGATCTACACACCTGTTGCAAAGAAAATCACAGGCCCAAATTAGTATCACTTGTGCTAAAGCCCATGATACTACACCTAAATTTAAGACCTGACCTAACTGTTATTTCAGCCTCTCCCAGAAATATAATCGTATTCAGTCTGTAATTTTCTGGTGTCACCTGTCACAATGATGTCACCTGTCACATGGGTCCTCTCAACCACTCTAGAAAGAAGAGGCAATATGCATGATTAAAAAAAAAAGTCTGCTGATCCCCCCCCCCCCCCCCCAAATGTTCTGGTGTGAAAATACGTAGTCCTTTCTTTTATTTTTAAATAGCTTCCTCACCCAACTCTTCTTCCTATAAAAACCTTCCATTCTGTAAAACTCCTCATAGCACCCTTCTGGTGGCTAGATGAGATTCTATGGGTTCATGAATCCCTTAATAAAGCCAACTAAACATTGAATTTATTCAGCTGACTTTTGTGTTTTTAATATACCAAAGTGATCTAGATATACAGCCACATGTTACAGAAATAAGGAATAAGCATTCATTGTTTGAAGAGTAAATGTCAGGGTTATTCATATAGTGGTTGTTACTCTAACACAGGAAGATCCCAGGATATAGAAAATAATTGTCTTAAAAACTCCCTTTATCTGACCTCAACATTCAAATACACTTTGACAAAGTTTTAGCTCCAGAAGATTGTTACCTATAGACACATTAATGCCTTGACAAGACAGTAATGAGAGTACTTTTTATGGTAAAATGCTATACACTTCGGTCTCAGATGAGGGCTGCTTTGAAAGGATCCCAGGTCTAGCAGGAATATCCACCTAAACGATTCATAAACATTTAAGGAGGCTGCACAATAGATCCACCTTTTTTTTTTTTTTTCCTTTTCTAGGTTTTTGCAATTTTATTTTAAAGGATCAAACATAAATATTGCACCTACACATAAGAGAACACCCACTAATATTTATGTTTTCAATACAGGGCACCTGCATCTTCTTTATTTAGAAAATAAACCGTTATTGGTCCATAACTCTTATGCACAGCCTCTCACCTAATCATGAGGCACACACAGGCCCTCAGGCCTTGCCCTCTTACACTCTCAAAGAATTCTCTCTCCTGCTAACTTGGTCTTCTGTCCTCATTATTTTAATGTCTTCACCCCCTCAATCCTTTACCAAAATGTGGGCTGCAGTCAGACATGTGAACACCAAGAACATTAAAATCTCAAAAGAACATCTATTAAACAGAATATATAATGTTGTCACAGATTTTATATATTCAGTGAATTATACTTTTGTTGCCAAATTGACATGTATTTATTGTATTTCCATTATTTCCACAAGAATTTTAGTCATTTCTATGAGTTTTCTGAAGATTTTGAATACAGTTTCTATCTGTAGATGCTACACAATATTAATAATGTATGATACCATACATTAAAAGTTTCAGTATATTCTTAGTCTTTTTCAGTAATAAGAAATGTTATTTATCTTTTGGTATCTGCTAATTAGTGATATAATATTGTGTACTAAATGTACCACTGTAGATTAAACTGAAACTTAGTGACTTACTCTAAAGATACAGTTTAAGTTTTATTAATTTTATTTACTAGACATACAATTAAATTTTGTACTAGCAGATAAATACTGATAATATGAATATAATATGATATATATTTCTTACCTGATAAGAAAATTTCTAACAGATAAAATTATTTTTACCACTTGGAATTTTGTTCTTACACCTCTTAATGATGGTTTCAAGAACATCACTGAATGATAAAAAGAAACAATTTTCAGTTCCAAAGATACAAATGGAAAATACTCAGACTTGGATGACTTTCGTTTTGTGAGTAGTGAATCTATAAAAGCTTCATAATGGCAACACTAGAATAATGTGAAATTCATCTACAGCTGACTTGAAACTTTCAGATGCTCCAAAATCCCTATTTGCTTTTCCCCCCAATATTTCTTCCCATATTTGAGAAAATACTTAGGATAGAATAAATAATCATTTATAAATATCACTTTCCTCCATTTGAAACAAAGAGAAAGATATCTTGACAGCTCTTGGAAAATGTAATTATTTTCACATTTACTCTTCACTTTTAACATATCAAAATAAGAAAAATAATACATGATTTACAGTAGCAAACATGATGTATTAGGAGATTTGTGTTTCTAGGATAACTTCTAGGTTGAGAGGTCGAAGTGCTTCCAATTTTAAGAATAATATATCAATTTTTTCTAGAATTTAGATGAAATTTGCAGTGTTTCTAATTAAAATCAAACCACCAAACTATGATTTAAATTGCTCTGAATGTTACAACGGAGCTATTTTAATGAAACATTTGATGTTTTAAATGTAGACCCAAACTTCCAGAATTTTCATAACTGCTAGCAGTCAGTTTTATTCCATTGCATTATTAACCCTTCCATTTTCTTTTAAAATATATTTATAATCCTTATACAAACTCTGCTTTTCTCTTTGTGTAACAAAATCAAGTTCTGAAATCCAAAATGAATACCTGTCAGGTCAGGCAGAATAATTTGTGTTATTTTCCCATTTTTTATCTTTGTTAGAGAAGTGAATCCAGAAATAGCTGGTTTTTAACACTGTACTGTGTGCATCCTGGGGCCCTTTTCATGAGTCATCACAATTTGAGGGTAATTTGAAAAAGAACTAAAAGTTCTACATAGACAAGATAACCAATACATCATTTAGCTTACCATCACACAAAATGATTCTAGATTGAATGTGGAGTGGGAAGGAAATCTAGTGCAACATTAAGTCAATGCATAACAGGGAGGCCTGGTTTTTGTGGAACAAATTCATTTCCTCCAGGGTCACTCTGCATGTAGAAGAGTTTGTAAGTATATATACAAAATATTGATCTTTAAAATAAGTCTCTTTAAGAACTGTAGGAGAATACTCAAAAAAAAATGCCACACTCCCGGACTAGGTTAAACATGGTTTATTGTTTTATAAAAAAAAAATGGTCTGAGAGTAGTGACACAATGAAGTCTAGAGCAGTGAAAACCAAATGATGCTACCTAGAAAATTTAGATGAATATATTAGAAATAGGTAATGAATGAATTGGGTAATGAATACACTAATATGGATGGATGGTTTGGTTTATTTAGTAACTCTCTAGCAAGTGGGTGGCAGCAATGACTTTTTAAAATGACTTTTCTGAGCAAGCAAGAGATTCTGGAGTAGGAGGAATTATTTCACTCCTTCCTAAATCACCTCTATTGTTTGATCAATCTGAGGTATTTCAACATCCATCCAGCGTTTTCAAAAAGGGACAACAGGCCAGTTTAACTGGATGCAAAAGACAAAAGAGAAGTTGCTTAAGCTGGGAGCACCAAACTCATTCTAAGTGAGTTTCACAAGGTAATCGGGTTATTTTCCTTCTAGGGAAACATAGCCCAGCAAAGGTGCAGTTATATACCTCAACAGGACCACACCTTACTGTGCAAGTACCTTCCATTTACAACTGCACCTATTTTTAAAGGTTGAGTAATGGAGTGGAGTGATATCTCAAGGCAATATTTGAACGAGTAAATCGAGCACAAAAGTAGTTCCATCCCCAAGCAAAGGTTTGGTGTTTAATTTAGAGACCCTTGACCACCACATTGCTATTTATCAGGGCAGAGCACAATCCTTCCAGTTGCTTTTGCCTAAATCGGAGCTTGCTTCCTATAGGTTTATTTAAACCTAAAACTCATTCGCAGAAGGGGGAATTCTTAGTTAATATTGGGCTAAAGACTTCATCTTAAAGAGAACAAAGATATTATTAAGAATGAAAATGTTCTTTGTGTAAAGGTCTCACAATCCAGAAAATCATGATTTCTAAGTTCTCACATACAATAACAAATTCGTCAATAAGACATGCTTGATTTGTTTCCTCCATTCCAAGGTAAAACATAATCACAGTAACAGAATTTTATTAAATACACGAACTAGCACTGTTCTCTTCCCTCATCTCTCAAAGCAGTGTCAAACAGAACGCTTTAAATGTGCGCTTTCCATTATTCCTTAATTGGCTTATATTTTAATTTAAGCTACACTCCAACTATATTATTCTTTGTAACTTAGAGATCACAAATCATATTTCTTTCTTTAAACATTTTTATGCACTTGTTGAACAGCTACTTTAGTAGGTTTGTAGATGTTTTTCAGGAGTAAGTATTTACTGGACCAGGAAGTTAAGATTTTTACTTGTGTATTATTTAACATGAAAACAGAAACATCCTAGAATTGCTCAGTACAGAAAGAGGAAAATATTTGGTATAAGTTCTCAGTCATTGGTTCAAAGTCAAATATCAGTAAATAAAATGAAAGAGCTCAGATTAGAACTCAGTACTTATAATTCATAGTGTTCCAAATATAAGAGATAGTCTTCAGGACCAATTCAAACTTTGACAGAAAATGTATAGCTCACCTACTTTTCAATGCAGGTGAGTGTACACACACACACACACACACACACGATCCAGATTCTTGGGAAATAATGCCAATATGTCAACCTTTTCTACAGATAAACTGTTTGACACTGCAGTGAATGCTATGGAAATATATATCCTTGCCCCTTAATATATGCAAACTAAAGAGAAAATAAAACAGGTCATGCAATGATCCAAAACAGTCATGATAATAAGAAAATACTTCACTCAAAAACTTTAAATTTGTATATGTAAACATGTACATATGGGATGAAAATAATTAGCATCCTTGCATAGTTATAAAAATTAATTTTCGAGCTAGTTTATCTTTACCATCTTTGTAAAAATTCATCAGTACAGTTCTCTATTTCAAATATATTGTTTTGCAATATGTACTGACATGACTCAAACCAAATAAAGGACAGAGCAGAAGTCACATAACACTTTCCAAAATTTGTACATTTCCCCATTAAGGACAAAACATGCCTTTGACAGGCTCCATATAAACATCAGTACAATTTTAAGACAAGTGAGGGCATGACATGAACGCTGGTCTTCAACAGCAAGTAAATGTTGAAAGAAATAGCCTTGTATCGCTTCTGAAAACCAAAGCTATTCCTGCTGAGTTTGTTTAAGCCAAAACAGTATTTTTGTTTGACTTTGGTTGGTTTTGGTTCACTATTATTGAATTGGAACAGCTTTGGTGGAGTTGGGGAAGGGCCTTGCTCTTTTATGTTTGCTAGGAACAACACAATTCCATTCTCCTAAACCAGGCACAATACCCCTTTAAATTGGAAGATATTTGGTTTTATGATGGCTGTTTTCTATTAAGGTAAGCAGACATATTTGACAGACTTTCAAAGGCTGAACGGAAAGCAGAGGAGTTGAGGACATTCCAGTCGAAGAACATGGCACAGTAGTGACTAGAATTCCGAGGCCTAAAGAAATTGCTAAATGAAAAAATGTTGGTGAAGGTTAGATTATAGAATATTTTAAGTTACAACTGTCATGGGAATTAATGCCCAGTGTCAGTAAGATTTATTAACTGATCTTAAAGGGTTATACAACATGATTGAAGTCTTGCTTTAGAATTAGTTTGTGTAAGAACATAGGGAAAGTGGGAAGGAAAGGGCAGTATGTAGAGATACAGTTATTAATGATAAGAAATATGAATATTAGAAATAATTCTAAAGATATTTTGGCATAAAAAATTAAAATGTAAATAAAATATAGAGTTTATTTGATGAGAATATTGTTATTAATTATAACAAAGCAGACAGAATTAGAGGTCATTATTATAAAGTATGATGAATTTTGTTTTAACTATGTTAAGTATAATCTCACTACTAGTATCTAGAAAAAAAAATGCCCACTTTGGTGTCAGAAATACAAAATTCATTATTTATGTAATAACAAAAGTAGTTATGGAAAATTTGAGTGAATTAACCTGTCACCTTTTTGTACCACAGAATCATAGCCATGGATATTAAAATAAAGACAGCAAGAAATCAATGAGATATTGTTTTTTAAAAAAGAAAACATGTAGAAAATGATAGGTTAGATGTGTAGATATTTCTCAGTTCCCTTCCTAGCTTACTGACACTGTATCTCCCACCAAGTAAATTTAAGACAATCACATATCCCCACCAAAATACTTCTGTGATCCTCTGGAAAAATGCATAAACCATCAAATATTATTAATATTATAAAAGTCGTTCTTGTAACAATCTGATCATATGAATTAAATGAGTTCATTCTCAACTTCATCACCATGACCAGTTCAGGGGTGGATTCAAGGTGTGGCCTAACATTTTTGCATTCCCCCTTCCTCGTTATTTGTAAGTCTCCTGAAGCTTATGCATGAACTCAAGTTTTGGAATCTCTGACTTAAGTATATATCTATCCTACATGCAAACCTTGTTTTATCCTTTCCATTAAAAATCAAATCTCAAAGCATCATCAATCTCTTGCTCATTTTTCTCAAACCCAACTTTATATATTAAATTTTCCAAAAACTGAAAAAGGTTCAGGCTGGAATTGTGAAAGATATTTCTGAATTTTCCTCTCCCTGTCTAATATCCAACATCAGGCCGCTTATTGTTTGTAAGTAGCTAAATAACCTTTAAAAAAAGAAATTTTGATTAGCTTGATTTCCACAAATGACCTTTCTATTTCAAAAAAAAAAATCTTAGCACCTTTTAAATATAATAACATTCAAAACAG
The DNA here is from genome assembly GCA_004027555.1 of Craseonycteris thonglongyai. NCBI lineage: Eukaryota > Metazoa > Chordata > Mammalia > Chiroptera > Craseonycteridae > Craseonycteris > Craseonycteris thonglongyai. The sequence continues at coordinate 20,082 of PVKE010019304.1, read as the reverse complement.
CATTTAACACTTCTTGATAATTGCTAATGACCTCAGAGAAATAGTGGCATAGAAATTTCTACTGCTACCCTCTCTGCCCACTCCCCCCATCCCACCCCCCACCTCCCAGAAAAAGCAAACATCAATTTGAACAGCTATCTGCGCAGGAAAATACCTTCACAAGAGCCAGGGTTACAGGTGAGGAATTGCAGCACTTGGTGAAGCACAGAAATAAAACAAGACGCCAGGAGTGGGGTAGGGAAGGTAGATTCACACACCTTCCCCCAAGCCCAGGCTGCCCAGCTCAGATCGAGTTGGAGAGCAGGAATAACACTGTTTAGCACCCAAGCAACAAGGTCACGTTAATAACTCTAGGAAGTCCTGTAAACAAGTTAGTATCTGTGTCGTAAAGTCATGTTAATTTCAGAGTCATGAAAACAACTCTATTGACTGATAAACCAGAGCATTCGCAATGGAAGAAGTAAAACAACTGATCGGCTTAAGAATTCCAGGCTCCAACCAGCTAAGGGAGGGAGGCAGCATCCACACGGGACGAGACCCGAGTCCCCTCGGACTCCCTCCCCGTGACCTAAGTGGCTCCTTGCAGGCTCCCAGGAACGCAGGCCCCAGGCTCAGCCCAGCGTCTGCCGGCCCCAGCAGCTCCAGAAAGCTCCCCTGCCCTCAGGCGGCTTCCACCGCAGGGCTCCCTGCGGGCTGCCCGGAACCGGGCACCAGACTTACCCCAGCACCTGCAGGCTCCGGGGAGCCCAGACAGCTCCCGAGACCCCCGTTGCTCCCATAAGGCTAGGCCCCCAGCACACCAGGCCTTCAGCACACCCTGCTCGCTCCAGCAGCTCTAGGAAGCTCCTATGGTTCCAGGTGGCTTCTGTTACACCAATTGACATCCTGCATGTACACCAGGTTCCTGGCGGTTCCAGTGAATCCAGATCCAGCCCCCTCGCTGGCTGACCCTTGACCTCCCCCTGCTGTCTCCCGTGGCCCATGCAGCACATTGTCACAGACAGCTCCTGAGGCCATGCCTTCTGCAGCACCAGGGTGGCTTCCAAGGCCTCTCTCAACCTTCAGGCTCCAGGGTCACCCCAGCACCTCCGCTGGTTCAGCACTTAAGCAATGATGGTAGAAAAGTACATTAGTGCAGCCACCGTGGAAAACAGGATGGTGGTGCTTCAGAAGAGTAAAAATGAAATGACCACATGATCCAGCAATTCCATTTCTGCATTTTAAGGAAGCCAAGTCACTATATCAAAAAGATAGCTGTACCCTTCATGTTCGCTGCAACATTATTTATAATTGCCAAGACATGGAAGTAACCTTCTTATACATCCAGGGGTGAATAGGTGAAGAAAATATGAGCTAGATTAGATAGATGACAGATGGATACATAGATAGATGACACATACATACATACATACATACATACGCAGATATAGAAACATACACAATATTCTATTTATATTATTTCTATTATTCAGCTATTAAAAAAGAAAATCCTGCTTTTGCAACAGTATAGATGCATCTTAAGGGTAATATGCTAAGTGAAATAAGTCAGAAACAAATATTGTATGTTCTCACTCATACGGAATCTAAAAAAACTAAACTCATAGAAATAGAGTGTAATTGTAAGGGTGATGGTACACTTCTCAAGATTTAACAACTTAGTTCATTTTCTTTTCATTTTTCCTTTTCCCTTTCTCTGCTACCCAATACAACAACTGTTTTCTTGAATCTAAATTCACATTTTGTTAATCTGATTAATCGCCAGAAATGCTGACTTGAAGGAACCTTATCCAACCCTCAGATATATGGATGCTGGCAACCAAGCTGCAATTTTCCTAAGATGACATATGAATCACTCCTACCACCAAGTTAGAGATAAACAGATAACCATCACAGAACAAACTGGACCCCCGAGGATGATCTCCCAATGTCAGCACTAAGGACTCACATGACTAGCACCCCCTTTCCTTTTTTTCTGTCTCTTCATGTGTATTCATAAAAGTTCTGGACTCTACTAGGAACAGGGAAGATGGTTTTTGTGACAGCAGTGCACCATCTTCCCAGAAATGCTGGCATTTTGGTTAAACCTACTTTTCTTTCCACCGACCCTTTTCTCTAGATCATTGGCTCATGAACAGCAATCAGCTAAACCTCAGTTTCCTAACACAATGGAGATTGTCAGAAGCTGGGTGGTGTGAGAAATGGGAGATGTTGATCAAAGAGTACAAATTTCCAGATGTAAGATGAGTAAGTACAGAAGGGATTTAATGTACAGTGTGGTAACCATAACGTACAATACTGTACAATACTATACATGACAGTTGTTAAGAGATCTTCACAGCAAAATAAAATGATAAATATGTGAGGGAGGAGGTATTAGCTAACCTTATGGTAATCATTTCACAAGACTATATGCATGTATCATACTATTACTTTGTACACCTTAAATTTCCATGCTACGTGTTGATACAGCTCAATAAATGTGGAAACTAATTTTTAAAAATCAATGAATTTATTTTTAAAAAACACTGCCCTCCTTAATGTTTATACTACTTTGCATTTCTAACAGAAATGTATACGGGAGACTGTTTATTCACAATTATATCAACTTTGTTCATTATTAAACCTTAGCATTATTCAAATCTGATGAAATAAAGTTTCTTAGAGGCATTTGGAAATGTTGATGACAAATAACTTGAAACTCAATTAATTACGTTTTGTGTCTATTAATAAAGAGTATTACACTTGGCCAGCAAGTGATAAGGTATAAGATTATACTATTTTCATTTATAATATATGAAATTTATCACATTCTTTTAAGTACATTACTAAATCTTTCTACTTATGATTCAAAATATTCATCTTTCATCTCTGGGGTCTGAGCTCTTGGTTTACTTTCATTTAAATTATTGCTGCTTTTTACCTTCACATCCAGCCTTCCATTATAAACACCTATTTTGGAATTCAATACAATGCAATTAAGGTAAACACAAATTGAAATTTCTATTTATCCTTTTTATATTCTTTTAATTATTTTTTAAATAATTTTAATTTCATCATTAATATTGTCCTGATTGTACTATGAAATATCATTTTGTACTTTCTAAAGTTGAAGAATTTCTTCGTTTGCTTGGTCTCAAAAATATGGCCACTTCAACAACATGTTTATGCTTTTGTCTTCCAATAGTCTTCTTTCTTTAAAAAAAAAATTATTTCATTGTTTTGAGAGAAGGTGTGAAAGAGAGAGAGAGAGAGAAGGGGGAGGGTACAGGGCATGTTTCATAGTTGTACATCATTAGTTGTGACATAGTTTCATTCCACACAGGTGGATGTGGGGCCACACTGGGTGGGAGCTGGGGCCTCATCCATGGGAGGTGAGAATCTTCACCTCTGTGTCATTCCAGTGGGTACCAGTTGTGTTGCAGTTCAGCATATGGGTTTGCACGGTCCAGGGCCAGGAATCGAACCCTGGTGATTGCGAGGTAAGCGCTCCACTGCTGAGCTATCCCAGCGTCCCCAGTCTTCCACTTTTATACACACCAAATTCATACTGGAAAAAAAATAATAATAATAAATAATATTTTTTTAATTATCCACACTTAAGAGTGACAACATTTTATTCTACTCCCCACCATTTGCAGATGAGAAGATCAAATTATAAGCTCAATCTCATTATGAAATGCTTCTCTGGGAGTAATTTATACACCCTTTAGGGAATGTAAATGAGATAACTTTGATTCCTCAGTATTTTATTTCTGTTCCAGTTTTGCCCCATCCAATTCAATATAACTTTAAGTCGTACTCTCATTTCTAATGGTACCATTGCTCCTTAATGCCCTAGAGCCTAATTTTTTCATTTCCCTACATATACAAAACCGCAATTCTTTAATTTTGTCATTTCTTCACTGTATATTTAAATTCAAAACCATAGTAGGGGACTTTCTGAACCAAACTCATTGCACTCTTATATGCCTTATTCCCTTCTCTAGTAAATTCAAATACAAATCAGGAACAATAGTCATGATTACAAAATTGCCGTAAGTCACATTGTTTAAATGTCATGGATAAAAGTTTGTGTCTGCCTTCCCACCTGCCCCTGGGATGGATTTTTCATAGTCCACTAAATTATGGGACTGCAGTTTCCCCCAGAATTAGTCCACAACTCTCCAGAGAATTCTCTACGTAGATTACCATGTGTTGCTCCTTGGATTTGAGCCAGATTAGAGTGGATGATCTGGATAACAAAAACCATAATTCTTTAAACAGAGTAGCTGACTAGTGCTTGTATAACAGACGATTGTTAAAAAGTCTGGAGACACAAAAGAAATGATAAACCGAAACATCTCACTTACAAATTCTCAGTTGCTTTTACTATCTGTCATTTTGGATAGCATATTAAATTGTGTAAAAATTATGTTGCTAAAACAAACTGTTGGCCATACTAATTTCATGTGCGGAACTGTTGGGAGCCAGTCAGGAGCCTGAACAGAAAGGTTTCTGGGGGCCTGGATGGCAAGACCTCGGCCTCTCCTTCACCTCCCCTTGTGATTATCTATAGAAAAGCATGTGTACATGCAGCTTTGATTTCCGGTCAGACCAGTTGATTGATTACTAGGCCTGGGGTTAAAAAGATATGTATGGGGAAGAGTCTGCTTGTTCCTGTTATGCTAATGAATAACCCACCCTGTACTTAACCCACAATGTCTCTTAATCCCTTCCCTATTCTTCATTATATGCTTTGATGATTGTTATCTCAGAGATAATCCTATCAGTGTGAATCAATAAAAACCAGCAGGGAGGAGAGCTCTTTGCTAGATGCCTCGAAGAGCACTATCCCTCTGCTCAGCTTGATTTTTCAAGACATTCTTGGTGCCAGGGTCATCTCTGATTCAAAACAGGGATCAAATATTAAAACAACATTATTATTTTTTTAATTTTAGATAAAATGAATAGAAGCCGGAATCATAATACTTTAAAGCTATATTGTTTAATATGATAGGAACTTTTCACATGTGGCTAGTTAAATATAAAATTTTAATTTGTTAAAATCAAGTAAAATTTAAAAATCACTTCTTTGGTTGCACTAGTCACATGTAAAGAGCTCAACAGACACATGCATTTCCATTATTACAAAAGGTTATATTGGGCAATGTGGCTAAAGTATATAGAATTACATTCTAACTTAAATTTTACTTTATATTGGGAAAAAAAATTTACTTTTAAGATTTTATTTTTATTGTTTTTGACAGCGAGAGAGAGAGAGAGAGAGAGAGAGAGAGAGAGAGAGAGAGATAGACAGAGACAGAGAGAAGGGGGAGGGCCCAGAACAGTCTCCATAGTTGCACATCACTGGTTTTTCCACATAGTTTCATTCCACAGGTGGGCGCGGGGCTTCACAGGGCAGGAACTGGGTTGAGGTCTTGCCCAGGTGAGAACTGAACTGGGGACACTCCCCAGTTCAGCATATGAGTCCACACAGGCCCGGGCCGGGATTCAATCCTCGGTCCCCCGGGCTACAAAGTGAGCACCTAACCCACTGAGCCACCCCGGCTTCCCCAACATTTTACTTTTAAATGCACAGAAATACCTTGGTTAAATATTTGCTCCCCAACTTGAAAACGAGCATGAACATCTTTGAAAGATGAAGGACAAAGATAATTATTACATTAATCAAGATAAATATTTTAAAAATCCCAAATAATTTTGCACCAATTAATTTCCACTTTTATATTTGATATAACAATGATAAATTACTGCTCTCAGGAAACCTCAGCAAAAATTTCTATCTCCAAAATTTTAAGGTGTGAATATTCTCTATCCTTTTTAAAAGCATAGAGAACAAAATGAAATGCCAAAATCAAGTTGGCATATTCATAAACTAAATATTTTTCATAACTACTAAGAGAAGTATAATTACTTTGGTCTGCTCTGTAGAACTAGAAAGACAAAAATAAATTATACTTTTTGGTTTTATATATATTTTTTAGAAATGCAAATCCACATTTAAATTTCAAGCAAGTTATTTTCAATCCTGGCTAGCTTCCAGAGGCTATAAATTATAGAATTTAATTTTTAAACCAACATAAAATAATTTATAAACCACCAGAAGTAGAACAGAGCAGGCTATCTATAAAAGGAAATATCAACATAAACCTTAAGAAAAGGAACATATAGACTGAATAATCTGAAACACTATAATGATCTACAATAAAGCAAGAAACTCATTTGTTTCCTCAGCATCACTACACATATGTATGTACACACATATTTAATAAACTATTATAATTTCAAATTATTAAAATTGGTTTGCAACTGAGTTTTTTCTCTAAAACAGATTTTTATAAAAATTAGTTGTAAGATACATAAATTTAGTCGTAGCTGTTGTTAGACACATAAATTAGTTAACTAGTACTTAAAATAAAAAAATTAGCATAAATTTAAATTTCTGCTGTGAACATAACTTTCCTTTCTCTTGGTAATGATATTATTCAGAAATAGTAGTTTGGTTTCTTTTCTTCCTCACATTTTCTCTCTCTCTCTCTCTCTCTCTCTCTCTCTCTCTATTTTTTGCTTTCTACTTCTAGTTTCTTAAAGACCACATTACAATTTCCTGGAGTAAAACTAAAAATCACAAATAATATAAACAAGAGCATATACCCATGGAAACGTAATTAACATCCTGGAAGCTTCAGAAAACATCTTCACTCTTTAACAACACTAATTTGTTTTTTACTAAACTATTATGATTGCTATTACTTATTGTAATCTAATGTAATTTAGCATCATTTTTAACAATTTTATCTATTCTATATACAAATAATATATAATGTATTCTATATATGAATAATATATTCACATATAAGATTCACATATATTATTCATATATAGAATAACTATATTATTCCATATGGAATATGTTATATGTTCATATGGAATAATATAGACTAATATAGAATAACACAGTATAAGTGTAAAAAAGTATAATATAACTGAAAATCAATGTGGATAGAGATGGTTTTCATTAAATATACTTATTGCTACATGCCCATATATAACAAATTCATGAAAGTCCACAGTGCCAACTACTGTGAAAGAATATAATGTACTGTTACTTGCTTTATAAATTAACCAATTTTATCATCATTAAAGTTCCTTGAAGACAACAGCATCCCTTTCACTTAATAATTAGTTATTCAACAGGTCTTTATTTCATTTGTGAATATATGTATGTGCAGTTTCTGACATATCCACATATGGCCCATTAGCAATATTTCCAATTTAATGCATTTAAATCTCAGTTTTAATCAATACCCTTATTATTTGTAATGTCAAATTAAGTAACTATTAAACAGTATTTAATCTTCTAACTCAGAAAACTGAGTCATTTGTAGCTCACAAAACAAAGAATGGTAATAAGTGAAAGTACAAAAGCCCTTTTTTTGTACTAGATCTGATGCAACATGATGCTTATTCATTTATAAATAAATAACATCAGTAGTTCTATTTCTATTAAAAACTTATACCCCAATTATCTACTGAGTGGTATGTATCCTCAGTAAATAGATGAGTGCTTGGATTTGGAATTCTTGGCAAATATCCTTGTCAGGAAAAAGGTCAAAAAATTGTAAGTGGGCAAAAGAGATCATTACATCCATTAAGGGTCATCCAGGGATGGATTGTCAAGTGCGTCTTCTGGACATTTTCTAATTCCATGGTGGTACATATCTTTGACTGACTAGTCCACTTTACAACTCTGTAAGAATAGAAATTAACTTATAGAAAACATCGTAATATAAGTGTTTCTACCTGTAACAATGCAAATGAGTTCTGTCCAGTAGAGAAAACAAATCTTTGAAGGTCAAATTCTGATTGGAATTGATTTTTAACTCTTTAGTATTTCTGTCATTTAAAAAAGAATTAATTTGGTAAAAATTTTCTCACACATGTTCACTTAATATGCATATAAGCACCATATATTTACATTTTTAATAATATAAAATTTCTAACTGAAAGAAGTTGACTATAAAGGTTACTATTCTATCTTAAACAAAAGAAGGGGAGATGAAATAAAATCTGTGATCTCATCCATACAGACAAATATTTGGCATTCAGATTTCCTGTATTGCTGAAAACCCTTCTAGACCAGTGGTTTTGAAGATATATGTGATACGGGAAACTTGCTTTCAAAATTGAGGCACTCCAAACACCACTCTGACTGAAGTTGAATGAGGGTCCCTTTAAGCCCAGTGAGGACTCTCTGAGGGGTTTCCTGTGAAGTTTAAAGGAAAAGTCACAATGCTTCAGCCCAAAACAGTTCAAGTAGAAAGTTAGTATCTTTGCCATTTCAGAAACAGCCTAAAATTGAGAGAGTACATGGAATTGAAGAATGAGAGGGTGGTTGCTATTAGGCCCATTTGAAAATTTTCTTCAAAGACACCATTGTCTTAGTTGAAATATTTATCATATGATAAAATGAAAACCTCTATTTCAGTTTTCTCCCTTATACTTCAAACAAGAGTGTAATTGGGAGACATCAAATTTGCTTTCAGAGGGTCAATGATATTCAAATTGTCATATCATAAACCTTACTTCGTCTTCAAGAACTTTTTGAGAATGGTTAAAAATGTTACATTCTCCTGACAGTAATACAGTACTTTTACATCTGTGCTTTTACTTAGAAAGTGTTACAAAAATGTAATTTGTCACTTAATTCAAGACATTTCTTTCACTGTGATGTATAAATATTTCTGAATAGGCATCATTGAAAGCTTTCACAAATAAAGCCATCTTGTATTTCTGGTGACATATTTAAAGCTTTCACTATGATCAAGGGGACTATAAAACTGACTCAAATTAAATACACATAAAACTTAAAAAGAATGCTAAATTAGAAGATCTAAAATTAGGAAATGAACAAAAAGTATAAACTAATGGATTACATAAATTATTCAAAACTCAAATTAGATAGCTTTATAGACTACACTGAGAAGTTAAGTGGGAACATGCTAATACAGATATCAGCATTTAAAATAAAGAGGCATTTTCTTAATATCTGGAACATTTTATCTAAACAGGCGAAGTAACATAAAATTTAGAGAAGACTCATAGTCACAGACAGAATATAAGTAATCTTTAGTATTATGGGCTCTTTCTATAGGTATTGATGACATTTTTCTTTGTCTATAAATTTTAATTTAATTCCTTTCTCTTGCTTTCATAGACACTATTAATACTTGCAAAAAATCTTATCTAAGCAGGTTTTAGACAGTTTCAGTTCAATTCTATCATATCTTTAGACATGTCAAGAAAACATGTCCAGTTAAAAGCAAACAGCATTTTTCATAAGGCACATTCTTTCTTTTCACTAAATGTAGAAGAAACATGTTGGGTTTTCTTCATCATGCACAAGGATAATATTCTCACAGCAGGTAAAATGGTCATATAATTTCTTTCTACGCAGTAGTATCCCATTTTCCCCAATCCGATTGGCTTAGAGTGAAAAAAATTAAGACAATGCCTGACTTGGAGGAAAATTTCATATATACTGTGAGGACAAAAACAGCCTGAAGACACATTTTGAGTAACAAAAAACAATGTCAAAACTTCGAATTCTACACAATTTCATTTTATTTCTGAAGAATAAAATCTTATTCTGACTTTTTGGAGGTTTCCATTTAAAATGAATCTGCCCAGAAAGTCTTCATAGAGTCTCTCCCATCATCTCTTTAAAATGAGTAAAATAAATACCGGTAAGTAAAGGTTAAAGCGTGCAGTGACACAGATATTTAAAACAAAAGTCGACTGAAACTATTTCCCAATTTATAGCCTTCTAATGACTTCCTACTGTACACAGAATAAATTCCATCTTCAAATAGGGATGACAATGTCATTTAAAATCCAGTCTCTATTTTATCCTTGATCCTCAACTCATGAATCTCTCTCCTTCATCCAATAGTTCATAAGCTCTTTTTCATCCCCCAGCCCTCTGCTATACTTTCTTCTCTGACTGAGAAACTGATTTCCTACTCTTTTGTACATTTGGCTTTTCTTTCTCATTTTGAGTCTCTGAATAATACTGGACTTCTTAAGAAGCATTCTATAAGAACTCTTTTAATTAGGCATACATGGTAGTACATTCTGTTCTGCTTCTCTGTTTAACGACATGTATCTTTATTTACTTCGGTGTTGTATGCTTGCATGGTTTTCCAAATGTTGCAGGCCTTTGTGACAAATACGAACATAAAATGAGTTTTCTTAGGCTACCATCAATGTTAGCTAGCACATTTATTTTTTATTTTTTTCTAAATCAAACCTACTGGCAGTATTTTCAAGTTAGGAAATTTCACATAATCTTTATGTCTGACTTTACTTCAACCTGCCAAAATCTCACACCACTGGCCTGGCACTTCTCACAGACTAACTCAATAGAACTGAGGAGCAACTACATCTATGAAGGAGCCAGTACTTTCCAATCCATAACAGATCTTCCATTCCTTATATCTCTAAAATTGCAGATTTTCTTCCTCCATGGCTTCCTTACCTGAATGAAGACTTGCACATCTCACTTTTAGTTTATTCACTTACTGTTTGTGTCATCACACTCTTCTTGAAGGCAGAAAACGTGTCTGTTTCTTTCACCATACCACATTTTATTCAGTGGCTTGCATACTGTGGTTTGCATGCACTTTGTAAATATTTTTCAGTGAACAAATGAATTATGGAATTAGCATTCTGCCAGAATCTAAGAATAGTTTGCACTAAATTCTAGGCTGATAGAACTGGAATTAAAAACTCACGATTAGTGTGTGCTGTTCTGATAAAAACTAATCAAACTTGCTCGGCTGAAACTGTTTAGAATGATTAACTAATCCCTTCCCCAGCTGTACATTTCCTTTTCCCTTATATGTTCAGGAGAAAATACATCATGTATTAAAATGCTCATTATGTTTTATAAATCAATTACTATGAAAAACTACACACATACAACTGTAATGAGTTAGTTTTCACGTCTATATGTTCTTGATACATATGTGCATTTTGCCTAAGTTCTTGTTTTTTACATAGTATTTTTCTTGATATATTGAGTCTTTAAAAATATACAATATAGCATTTAATGGTTGTTCTCATTTTATTGGGAGTGTATTCATCTCCTGATAATTCAAAACAAATCTTTCTTAATAATACTTTTTCTCATGCTTGTTGACATCATGGCTTTGCCTTGATCAGAAGTCTTGGTATATTTTTTCTCTCTGTTCATCCCATTTTTTAATAGTCTTGTGGAAACTTTACATATTATACAGTCCTAAAAATGCCTATTCCGACTGGTTCTTATGAGGTGGGTCAGGACTTTTGCTCCACAGTAAATTTTGATGCACATCAGAAGAAGTCACTGAGCTTTTAGCCCAGATCCTAAAAGGGCCACGTTCTCTACCTTTTGACCCCTGCAGCAGATATGCCGCTTTGTAGCGATGAGATGGGATCTCCTTAGGGTTGTCAGTAAATGCTTTGTTGAGTCTCATTTCACAAGAGGTGCAGCCCCATCCCAGAACCTAGTTCTATGAAGTGAGTCTACCTCAGGGATTCCCCATGAATGTAGATCTTTCAGTTTTCTTATTCTGCACAAGTCAAAGATCCATCTCTCAGTTCTGTAGGCTCCCAACTCTACAACCTACTGTTGTAGGTTTCTATTCACAATAAGTATATAATTTTCCATTCCTACACGCTAATACAAGCAATGAAAATCTAAAACATGATTCTACGACACAATCTTAATCTAAAGTTTCAAACATTTTCTGATTACATCATTAACAAATTCAAATTTTGTATTTTCCATTTACCTTTAAGTACTATCTCTTTCCTAAAGTAGTATTACACACAGATATATAAACAGAAAATTTAACTATACATATATATATATATATCTTATATGTCATATATTTTGTTTCAAAGTAATATGGATTTACACATACAGACACCAAGTGAATGTTAACGATCATTAAAAGCTGGAATAAAAACATCCATGTAAATTTTTTATTTTTATTTATTTATTTATTTTTTATAAAAGCTAAGACCTGGAAACAACCTCACAAAAGTGGGCATCTATTTTTAATTCACTGGCACTGTATAGCAGTTTTAAAATTCTATCTGGGGAAGCCGGGATGGCTCAGTGGGTTAAGCGCTCACTTTGAGCACCGGGGACCAAGGATCGAGTCCCGGCCCCGGCCCGTGCGGAACCATATGCTGAACTGGGAGCTCCCCCAGTTCAGTTCTCTCTCTGTCTCTGTATCTCTCTCTCTCTCTCTGTCAAAAACAATAAAATAAATAAATAAATCTTTAAAAAAAATGAAATTCTATCATTCTTATATTATAGATCTTACTTTTTTTTTTTTTTATATTTATAGAGAGTAATTATTTTATCTTCAGTGCATATTTATTTCTATTTTACTTTTGACAGATAGAGAGACAGAGACAGAGACAGCTAGAGAACCGAACTGTGGGAACTCCCCAGTTCAGCATGTGGGTCCGCCTGGGCCGGAGCCGGGATTCGATCCTCAGTCCTCGTGGCCTCAAAGTGAGCGCTCAACCTGCTGAGCCGTCCCGGCTTTCCCAACTTTTTATTGAGTGAATAAAATTGAACACTCTAATAAAAGAAAATGATATAATTATAAGATCTTCAATCCATTCATCTGAAGAACTGTTATAATTTTTAAAAATTTGAAAACTAAATGTCTGAGATCCAAGTAATTAGGATTTCATAAATGTATAATAATTTTTAATCATAGAGAGAAGAATTAAAAGATTCTGTTAATCATTTGCTTACTCATCATTTTTCTGCTTTTGTTATCATAACTCTATGAGGAATAACCTGTTGGTCCTATTGTCATTAATGGATGGATTCATATATTTATTAATAATTTATATTTATTAGAAAACTATATCATCTACAAATTTGATAATAATAGTATGAAAATACAAAAATAAAAGACTGCTTTATACAAAGTAATAGCTCATGTATTTGAGAAAGTTTGTTATTTACTATAAGAGCACTGTCTGGAAAAAATCTATCCATATTGCATGGCTGGATATTTTCTGAAAAGCCCTCATACATACAGAAATTATGTTCTAATTTTGATATTTCTTTCCCTTTTTTCTCTGCAAACTTGAAAACTAAAAGAACTGCTTTCCCTCTTCAATTACATATTGTTTTCCATGAACTATTAAAACCATTGTATTTAATATGGTGCTATAATGTTGATTTTATCTTCTTGACTTTCAGAATTGCCTCTGTGTCTGTTGTTTATATAGAACATCACATATAAGATGCAAAATTACCTTTCTGTCATTAAATTTCTATACAAGTTTGGATTATAACTGTGCCTTATTAATCTAGAGCTTGCATGGTTAAGTATTAAAAAACAGTAATAATGTTCTCATTCCAGATTACTTTACTAGTCAGATATTTGCTTGAATCAATTATATAATGTATATGCTATTGCTATTTCTGAAAAAAAAAATGAATGAGTAGAAGCTTGAAGCTTGCTTGCCTTTTTTAGCAAAGAATATAAGAAAACAATGGTTAGAAGAAAAGAGCTTTCAAGACTTAATGGCTCAAGGCAGTGGGAAGAATGCTGAAGAAAAACCATCTTTATGTTTCCACATTCTTTAACGAATACTACCCCACACTCCATTCTCTTCTCCCCATGGTGTCCTAACTCCTCATTCAATACTTTAAATTCTTTTAGAATCAGAGTATAACTACTATGAGTAAGATATATGTAATTTATCAAAAGGATTCTGGTGGAAACTCATTAACTCAAATTCTGTTTCTTCCACTTAGTTGTAAGGGTATCAGCAGTGGGGATCCTCATAAGACTATTGTAGAAGAAACAACAGATTTTTCAATCACACCAAAATATTATATTTGAGTAGTAATTCTCATCAACACCACAGCATTCCGTGATATGAGAAAATAATTGCATACTCTGTATCCCATATAAATTACTCTAGAAAAAGGGCAAGGAAATAATCATTTCAGAAAATCTCAATGATACTCAATTTTTGCTAACTCAGATTAGGTAACAGTTGACTTACTTTGTGGTCTTTAAATTTATGTCTAAGTTACTCTTTTATTTACAGAGCTAATTTATAGGATAAATAAGTTTGCAATGAAAATAATTGTTACTTAAATGAAATAAAATTAAAATAGCCTTCTAACAACACTTTCAAGTTTTGGAGACACTCAGACGTATACTCAGAAAGTTAAAGACATTAATACTTCATGAGATTCACTCAAGGTATCTACATAGCTTAAAAAAAATAGTTCTCTATTTCTAGATCAGTTAATTAACTAATTAAGATTAGGTTCACCTGGATACAAGAGAATACCTAAATATGAGAAAGCATTATTTTGTCCTTCCATAAAGTGTGTTGGGCAGTCTACAATTTGTAAGACAGCTCCAAAGCTATAGAGACACAAGCTACCTTCAAATCTCTGCCCTTCATGTGAGGCATGGTCCTATTCCTTGTGGTACAAGACAGCTGCTTCTTCTCCAAAATCACACCCCATTCCAAGTAGTGGACTGAGAGGAAGAAGAGCATTTCCGCTTCCTTTCACAGACACTTTTCAGAATTCCCACAGTGCTCATGTCCTCATATGTGATATCATCCAAGTTTTAAGGACACTGAACATGATAAAGGCTATTGGGGTAGTGATTTTTGCTTTGTGTGGTCATGAAATAATAGAACTACATTTTGAAAAGCTTAGCTGGTCATGTAAACTCATATTTTGTATCCAAAAGAGAAGCTTATTATAATTGTAGAGGTTCATTTTTCTTTTTAAAAAACAAACTTTAATATTGAAACTTGGTGATCAAAATATTTTTCTCAAATTTTTTTTTTTTGCTAAGGATTCAGAAAAACAAAAATGAACAATTGCTATTTTTAATTCCATCTGTTGTTCTGTATTATATTATGTATCTCTGTGGGAGTAGGACAGTGGGAAGAATGCTGTTCTGTGTCTGCCTTTGGAGTGTGCCCTATGGCAGTTCCCTTGCTCTAATTCTCCACCTCTTCAGTGTCTATCAACTTCCTCCCACTACCCAGCTCCAAGGAGCCATCGCTACCTGAGGCTAATCTCACTTCACATGAGGAAGGGCCCAGTTCCTTGTCTCTAACTGTGGTACCTCAAGTCTAACTGTTAGTGGAGAGACTAGTTTGCCTAGAATTCATTGAAAACAAGATGGAATCAGGGAAACTGATCCAATGAGAAGAAGAGAGATGTAAGCAGTAGTTTGCTTTGTGAATTAACAAGACCAAATAACACTCATCAGCGTATCAATTTTTCTTCAAAGTCTGTTCAATGTCATTACACAGAAAACATCTGTATTTTTTTCTATTGAAAATACTTTGACTAAACTCCAAAATGATTAGTATAGATTTTCCATTTGACTGCTTCTTGAGACTGATCTCAATCTTCAGGAAAGCCACACGGTTTAAGCAATAAAGAGGCTAGCACTAACATAAATTAATTTGTTTTGATATAATTCAACTGTGCGAAAAAAAATAGTGCTATTCCTTATGAAATACAATACATTTTAAAAGTTTATTGGTGGTTTGAAAGAAAATATTGAAGTAATATATTTAGAACATACTGTTATTTACTTATTAGCCACAAGATCCATAAGGTATTTCAAATGAACGGTTCAAATTTGAGACAAATCATGAAGTTCTCAAAGTAGAGACTGAGTTTTTTTCCATAATTAAAGCTTGTGGTATAATATTCTAGTGCTTATCTTTGATGCTATTCTATAATTGCAATTAGCTTAAAACACTGATACTTCAAAAAATTTTTGTGAACTATTTGGGCTGCTGAGTCAGAATGGCTCATGCTTTATTTGGCTTATTTCTTTAACTACATTTGTAAACATCCTAAATATGGATTAAAAAAAACACTGCAGGTAAAAATGCCATTTGCTGGCAAATGGACATATGGAAAAATGCTCGGCTTCACTAGCTTTTAGGGAAATACAAATCAAAACCACAGTGCGATACACCATCTTACACCTGTTGGAATGGCTATTATCAATAAGACAAGACACAAGTGCTGGAGAGGCTGTGGAGAAAAGTGAACACTTGAACACTGCTGGTGGGAATGCAAATTGGTACAACTGCTATGAAGGATAGTATGAAGGTTCCTCAGAAAACTGGAAATGGAGCCACCATGTGACCCAGCAACTCCCTTTGTGCATATCTCCCCTCAAAACTTGAAAACGTTAGTCCGTAAAGACATATGTACCCCAATGTTTATTGCAGCGCTGTTCACAGTGGAGAAGTTGTGAAAATAACTGAAGTGCCCTTGATAGATGACTGGATAAAAAAGCTGTGGTACATATATACAATAGAATATTGCTCAGCTATAAGAAAAGGTGAAGTACTGACATTTGCAACATGGATGGAACTTTAGTTCATCATGCTAAGTGACAAAGCTGAGAACCATGACTTCTCTCATATGTGGGATATAAAGCTGAAAGCAACAAAGAAACAAAACTTCATAGACATAGTCAACAGTTTAGTGATTACCTGAGGGTAAAGCGGGGGGAGGGGGAAAAGGAGGGAGGGAAGTTAAATACGTGGTGATGAAAAGAAAGCTGACTCTGGGTGGTAAACACATAATGTAACTCATAGATGAAGTACTGTTGAATTGTACACCTGGAACCTATGCAATTTTTACTAACCAATGTGACCCCAATAAATTTAACAATAAAAAAATCCCATTTGCATCCTCTCAGGGTAATTATAAGTACTAAATGAGGGGGAAAAAAGAGATCTTTGCAATGCACTTTATGCAAATTAACTTGTTATATAAAGTTTTAGTAATATATTTAATATTGCTTTCAGAAAGATAATAAACTTCCCATAACTTTAATCTTCAAAAGTATGTTTTTGATTAAAAATTGTTTTTTGATGTTAAGAAGACAATAGCTAATTAAAGACAGTAAAATATAGTTGAAATGTTAATTGCTATTTAAATTCCAAGTTGTATCTTTTTTGTTCTTACTCAAAGGATCAAAAATGCTCTATCATATAGTATCATAAATTAATGCATAATCAGTTTAATCACAAGTATGTAAATTAATTTTTAAAAAAGTTCCAAGAGTAGGTAGCTTTATTATATATACATATATCTCTCTCAAAAATTTTATATCTGATTAACATCAGCTTAGTTTAACCTCTATTAATTTTACATACCGGTATATTCATTATATTTCATTTCAATGTAAGGAATTAAAAAAGGAACACAACCTATAAGCCTGGAATATAAATAAAATAGCATTTCTCAGGACATAGGCTTGATATTTGTTGTTTTGATGTAACATTCGTTTCCCTTTTCAGTAATAGTACTTGAATACTTCTCCATAGAACAATCTTTTGCAGAATTTTGCTGACTCAGCTTACCGAGGTGAGTGTGTAACTCTCAGCTAGCTTGTGACAGCAGAGTTACAATGAATGGCTCTTAGATAGCTATATGGTTGTATCCACCCTAGATGGGCGCTTTTATATTCAATAACTTAGAGAACAGAAAACACAATATTAGGGAAAACCAAGTAACAAATTCCAGCTATGATGTGTAAAAAGGGTCTAGACAAGAGTAAATGGCAATAACTGTGTAAGGGAAGGCGTAAGTGGGCTTACGTAACCTTGTACATTAACAGACCATCTAAAGTGGTATTTATTTGGGCCATATAAAAATACAGTGTAACACTTTTTTCTTTAGCCTTTTATGCATGTTACTTCAATTAGAAGAAATATGCAAAAGTCATGTAAAACAGGAAGAGACGCTTAGATAGTCTCTTAGTTTTCTGGATACCTGCATATTCAGTTTGTTCATCTATATTTGTTACAATGGTGTATCTGAACCAAGAAGCAACAGTAATTTGCTGTCTCAACTGAAGCTATGACTCAATAACTTGAGGTTTCTTTGAACAAAGCTGACTCTGATTTTACTGTGACAATTAAATATTTGTGGAATGATGAAAGTTCTTTTTAAATGAGAAGATGTATACTTATTAGCATAAAGCAAAATGCTTTACTGTGAAGCCTTTTTGAGTAATCTATACTGATCTCATTCCAGGCTAAAAAACGTAGACAACCTGCTCTAGGAATAGAAAACAAACATCAGTTCTCTGGATTATACTTTTCAACTGAGTTGATTTTATTAAAACTTTTATTAGTTTCATCAAGACATGTTATAATCAAAGCCACAGTCACAGAGATCAAGAGAGAATGTCAGCATTAAGTAGAACATTAACACAAGCAATTTCTAACAAGTACTTCATAGTGCAAGTGCCTAATGTCCATGTACATTTTTTTTGAAAAAGAACATCTTTGTGTCTAATTATGGCATAATTTATTGCCCTTTTTAAGTATTTTATGATCAAAAGATTAATGCTGCTGCTTGAATAACCCAGGACATTTTGGTTATTGTTACAATATGAGTTTGGTTACAAATCTAGCTTGTTTAGGAATAAAAATAAATAAATAAAATATAAAATATTTTATCAATTGAACTACACATGTGATTTTTAACATCTTTATAAGATTAAGTTAGGACACATCGCTTCTCGGCCTCTGGACTAAGATGAAATGTAAATTAGGACACAGCTGTGGTGTCACGTGATATCTATTGAAAAATACATACCCTATGGTGTCATGACACAGTACAAGACACCCACCTTTAAGCCCCTCATTTATCAACCCATTAATTTAATGATCTAGTCATAGGGACAGAATTAGGTTGTTAAGTGAGGTTGTTAATATTATAATCTGCATAATCAAGAAACATTTTATTACCTACTAGTCTATAAAATGCTGATCTCATCCCCTGAATTTTTAAATGTTCTCTTTCTCTACCACTATTTTCCTGTCTTTCATTCTCTTTTTCTTCCCTGACTTGTTTCACTTTCTCTCATTCCTGCTCAAAATATATACGTGTACAGTTATCTATAATGAAATTGTTTAGTTTCTCTCAAATTTCCTATATATTTCAAGTATTCCATTTTGCCCTTCAGGCATTTAATAATTTTGTATTTTAATACTAATAAATTAGGAATAAGCACTGATAATGAGTATATAAAATTTC
This sequence comes from Craseonycteris thonglongyai, assembly GCA_004027555.1. NCBI lineage: Eukaryota > Metazoa > Chordata > Mammalia > Chiroptera > Craseonycteridae > Craseonycteris > Craseonycteris thonglongyai. The sequence goes on along the minus strand of PVKE010019304.1, from coordinate 947 downwards.
ACCACAGTAGTCTGTTTTCTTTATTCGTGTGCTGCTTTCTCAGGAAATTTGACCTGATAACGTTCCCTTTGAGCATAATACTGATGACTCCTGTATCACAGATGCTGCTTAGGTGTGGTTGGTGAGGTAGGTAAATGTGCTTACCTGAGTTTTTCCTATTGATTCAAAAATGAAAATGAAGTACTCTTTGCCTGTCTCACCATGGATATACATGTAGGTCACAATCACTTACAGAGTCAAGACTGCACTTGCCCCTTCTGTTGGGGGTGTGTGTGTGGGAAAATCAAAACCAAGTACTTCAGCTGGTTGATTTTAATTTAAATAATTATTTTAGGTGAAGATCTTCGTGTTTTACAGTTTTGTTTCTAAGGGCCTAGAGAGGGGAGAGAGAGAATTGAATGACACTCATTTCTCCTTAAATAAGTTAAGAAAATCTGTAATTCTTATTCTCTAATTTCATGACCCCCAGATTAATTTCTGATAGAAAGGATCACAGTAAGGAGATGTTTTAAAGAACTCCATAGTGGGTCTATGGTTAACAATGAACTGGTCTCCTCATTTAATAAATTACATTAATCCAGATGATCCTAGAGAAGAAAGTAAAATTTTAATTAAAGTATAAAGTTACTTGTGAGTTAGTTGACATGTTACTGGATTCTAGTTTTGAAGTCAGGCTGGGTATATAAAAATTCTGAGGTTCTACTGAGATGATGTTTCTTAAGATTTGGGATTTCTTATTTATTAATGTTCTTATACTGAAAGCAATACAAATTGAATTATTGAAAGAAGTATTAGTATTCTGCAAATAAAGTGACATTATTTGAGGATATATTTCACATTGGGTCCTAAATAAAGCAAAGTTAAGGATAATTACAATATTATTCCAGGTTTCTCTAGGAGGTACAGTACATATTAACAATGGATCAGAAGCTCAAGTATCAAAACAA
>PVKE010019303.1:0-28730 GCA_004027555.1 Craseonycteris thonglongyai | reverse complement strand
AGACAGATGGGCACAGCAAGCAAAACGATGAAAATCCTAAGGAAGAGCTAAAAAGAAATTCTAATTTCCTGTGGTTCTGCTACACTAGCAGATGTGAGGATCCATCAGAAATTAAACAACTTCAAAGTTACATTTCAGTGAGTCTACATACCTTTTTCTTCCTTGTAAATTCTCTGAGATATTTTATCTATCAAATTTATTTTCTGGCTAAATAGTTCAATAAAGTCATTCATTTCCATGAACTCCTCTGGGCGGCTTTTAACTCCTCTCATGGACAACGCGACAGCTCTGACTGTCTGTCCCATCTTGCTGAGTAATCCAGGCCCTCCTCGCTTCTTATGCGAAGAGAATTCCTAGGAACCAAAAAAAATGAAATACTTGTGGTCAAATAAACAACAACATTCCAGGACCCAAGAGCAACAACATCAACAACAACAACAAAACACCCTAATTAGATGAATAAAGTAAAGATAATAAAAATGTTTTGTGCACATCTTTTTTTCCTGTTAGTTTGAAGCAGATAAGTTTTATTAACGATACAGTTCTTCTAAGTCTCAGTCTCCTTGATAATATTCCTTTACAAAGTACTAGTGTAAAACACATATACATGTTTCCTCAGAGCATGGATCTTTAAAAGGACAAGGTTGATAGAGAGAATCGTGCTTAGGAAGATTCTGGAGAAGATAAGAGGATGATAGGATATGTAATCTACATTTCATATTAGGGATTTATGGGAAAAAAGATTGAGAGAAGATTTCTCAGGGTGTAAGGTAAACTAGTCCTTGAAAAAAAAAATTGGGAAATTCTTTAGTTATGATAATCACAAATGTACTGAAAGCTTAATATGCTCTAGATACTGTCCTCTTAGTTTTATACACAGAACTCACACTAACACTACAATGTTGGTTCCATTATTACTCTTGTGTTACAGAAGAAGACAGAAGGTTAAGGAGCTTGCTCAAAGGCCAGGAGCAACTGAGTGGTGGACAAGGTCGGTAGCCATTGGCAGTCTGACTTCAGAAGCTTCACTGCTAAGCATTAACCTGCCTGTCTTTTTAAAGTCACTAGGATAGTTTGTAAATTCCTGACTACAGCTCCTCAACCCACTGAAATGGGTAAACTGTCCCCTCTACTGCCCGGTTGTCTGCAGAGAAAGATTTTTAATAAGATATGTAACTAGTCATTTCACAGTTAACTTAACGTATAGCCACAGAGTTGCAAAATAGGAAAAAATGCTATGAAAAAAACTTGTCCAACCTGTGGCCCACAAGTTGCATGTGGCCCAGGACAGCTTTGAATGTGGCCCAACAAAAATTTGCAAACTCCCTTAAAACATTATGAGAATTTTCTGTGATTTTCTTTTTTAACTCATCAGCTATTATTAGTGTATTCTATGTGTGGCCAAGACGATTCTTCTTCCAATGTGGTTCAAGGAAGCCAGAAGATTTAACACTCCTGCGAAAATGTAGCTTTTCAGAAGTCTGGCATATTAAAAAAGAACATCATGAAGGAGGACAAGGGATTCTGATCTGATGATGGTTGTAGCACTTCTGCTTTGGGATCAAATAAAAGTCGAAGATAACACAAGAAAAAATCTACTAGGTTGACTACCAAATCCCGAGATAAAAATATTAATGCATGTTATCCACCCAAATATTAAATAATGTATTCTCTTTGGTTTTTTTTATGAATGTCTTACACAAAATAATATATATCAAGTAAATTTGTTTATTTTCCAGTCAGCATCACTCTGTGTGCAAATAATAAGGATGTCCTGCCTGACCAGGCAGCACATCTACCCAAGCGTGCTACAGCATCGTTTGATAAACATTATCAGAGACCGTGCAAGGCACAACTGGCAAGTTGTTCCTGCAACTGTTGACTATAGAGAATGTCTCTATAGCTTCTAAGGTTCTGGAGTCAGGCCACAAATTCATTTCACGTAAGTTACAAAGGGCTTCCAGGTAGCAGGACTCTCTGTTAAGATTGAGATGAACCACTTTTCGCTTCTATCACTTTGGCAACAACTGAGAAATATAATATAAAATTCAGCACTGGTCAGTAATTGTTTAATGTTAAGTATTTGATTCATTATCTTTTTTGATGAGTTACATATTCATAGGAGAAAAGAAAAAAGTAAAAAGAAGAGAAACATATAAGGTTACTGTAATATAAATTAGACCTCCCCCAATAGGTTAATTGAAAGAAAAAAAAATTATCTACCTAGCTATGCATCAATTCATTCATCCATCTACCTATCCATTTAATAAAGATTTTTATCCTAACTTGAAAAGCCCTAACTTAAAAGTCCGTATCTATTCAAAAGTGTTAATAAAAGACATATATTTGTAAGTTTAGTATTGGCTATATATGCAAGGAGTACCCTGACATTAAAAAAAAAAAAAATCAGCTACCAAGGGAAATATATTACATGAGTATGTAATATGTGAGCAAGACGTAAGACTTCTGTAATATTTATATGTATGTTTGACACAGGGCTAAATCTAAAGGCTATCTCTCCAGTGTATGAAAATCCATAATTCAAGGACTCTGTTGCCAGATTTATAAAGATAAGCAAGAGAAAGTATACAATTTACTGTATATGTTGATGCTAAAGGATTATAGGCGTAAAAGTCAAAATTCTTTACCCCAGCTTGTGCAGTAAGAAACATTTTGAAGTCTTCATTAAATGTTAAAGTTGGATGATCAGCGATTCGGTTCAAAAATTTATGCAGTGCCTTCTTGCGTGTCTCAATGAAGTCATCATTGAAGCGTTCCACCATTCCTTTCACTATAAACTTTTCTGGCAATGGCTGAGGCAGAGAAATTTTAAAATAGTCTCTGAACATTATGGGACCACAGGCTTATATGAAATTCTATACTTTTCCTTTTTAGAAGATTATCTGAACATGTGTTCGTTTTTTATAAAAATACTTTTTAAAATTCATAATGCTAAAACCAAAAATGGCAAACTTTTAACATGTTACAATAATTTTTAAAAATATGTACATAGATTGGAAAGTTTAAAAACAAATATTTCGAAGATAAATGAATTATACTGAATATAAAGGTCTGAAATTTGGTCTTAGGTATACTAACAATTCACAAGACAAAATGGAAGCTTTTCAGAAAATGCAAACTTACTGGAACAATCAGAGTGGGGTGTGATTCTTCAAGTTTTCCTTTTAACCAAAGAAAATCTTGATAACGTCTCCTAACTTCAAATTCACTGGAATCAAATTCCCCACGAGATGTCTGAAGAAAGTAGGAGAAAATAACAGTACATGCAAAATAAGACAGAAGACATTTGCCTACTGTTATTTTAGACTTTCTAAATTAAATGGGTCTCTAAGAAACATTAACAAATCTAATTATTCAGTGTTTGTCAGCCTGCAATTTTTTTTGCAGTCATCAATTCATGTAGCAGATGAAACAAAGTAAACTTTCCAGTATTTCCAGAAAGAAAGCAAACAACATGCTCAAATTTAAAATCCTAACTGAAAAATCTGTCTTAGAGCAACCATCTGCCTTCCATAAGATTTTAACTACTATTATCTTTGGCATGACTTTCTTGCTAACAAGAAAGTGTGTTCTGAATTTAGGTTTCAAATATACTTCTTCTCTCAAGATGATTAGAATTCAAATTTGAGGAAAGTCCTATTACTGCAATTTGGAAAATAACCTGAACATAACTGAGGAAAATGTTTTCTTGGAACTTGCTCAAATGAATTGCTAAAATTGCTAAGATTTGCTTTTAGTATATGAAAATTATAACATTTTACTGAGTGATTTTTACCACTGTTTTAAAAACGTTACTAATGGAGATTTAAAGTGAAAAGAAAATATTCCTGTCATTCTCAATGAATTTTATTTTAAGTTATATGCCTAAACTCCTAAAAATTAAGCAAGTATATTAAAATATCTGTTCTTAACAATCCAAAAATATATGTCAACACATGTGACAAGAAGAACATGGGTATAATATTATACAATGTATCTTAGTAAACCATTCCCTTTTTAGTAGAAAAAAGTAGAAGTGAGATGCAGAAGTCTAAAAAACTTAAATGTTCACAAAACACTACAAAATCTTAACTATTAGGCAAAATGGTACAAGTTGTAGAAATGATAAAAATAGAAAAAACAAAATATAGTGGAAATACAGCTTAAATATATATATTGGTTGACATCCCGTGTGGCCCCACATCCACTTCTGTGGAATGAAACCATGTCACAAATAATGATGTACAACTATGGAGACTACTTTAGGTCTACCCCTGCCCCCCACATACACCTTCTCTCAAACAGTAAAATAAATCTTATAAAAATGTATTTATTGCACCTCCTTGTACCAGGCACATATATATGTACAGGTTCACTACCAATTAAAATAATTGACATAATTAATAATAAAAACACCCAAAACTGGGCAGTAAAAGTAACATTGAGTTTTATATGTCCTCAAGAATTTCTAACATTTTAAGTAAACCTAAAACAATTTGATATAAATTCTAGCAAGAGGATGACACAAAATCAAGTCAAACAATGGCTGATTCTGTTCTCCTCATGTCATTGACTAAGAAGAGTTCTCTCTAACATACTGCAGTAACAGAGGATAATTACAAGCCTAAGGACAGTGTGTTCTTTCTTCCTAATGAATGTTATTCTAATCCTAAAGGATTAGAATAGATATGTGGGTATGACAAGGAAAACAAGTATTATCAGCTGAGTTCAGATCATAACTAATTTTTCTACAGCAGGGATAGAATCATTGTCCCACATAGAGTGGCCAATTTTGGTCATTTGAAAATAGAGAAACGCTTCCACACTGTAGGAATAATATAATGGGATTTTGTGACAGAACACACATACAAAGATAATACAATTATCTGGTACAATTTGGAGCATAAATAATGCTTCTAATTTAAAATAAACTTTTCCATGGAAGCTACACTGTAAATGGTGTTTAATTTTTCATGCCTGACCATAGAAGCTTGGTCATTTGAAGTTTAGGACTAGTGCATTAATGATCTACACCTCAAAATGCACTCAAGATTTCTTAACTGACCTTTTATCAAGGGCAGTTACTCCCAGCTAGAAGGATGTAGAAAACTGTTCTTGAGGGAAAATGAATCACAGAATCAAGAATATACTTTAACCCATACCTGCACAGTGGCAGTCATTTATGAGTTTGTTTCATAATAAAGATGCAAAAAGAAAGACCCCTGCTACATCTTAGTTCTTATATCTGTATGTACTAAGGGAAGGCCACTTCTAAGATCTCCAAAAGAGAAAGTACTTCTTTAGAGCTGTCACCTCAGATATTCTAACCTGGAGAAATAAAGGGTAATATCTTATAAGGGTAATAAGAGATGCCAGGAGCACAGGTTTTCTGATACAATTATTTACTGTCAGGTCATTCTTATGTATTCTTAAGTATGTCATGTGCATCTATCCTTATAAACTTCGTATCCATGAATATCAATTTTTATAAAACTATAACTTACCCATGGAAGTCATCTCTGAACCTCCAAATTAGATGGAGTACCCCATGATCAAAAACATCTTATTATTTTTCTACCATAGCATTTATAACTATAATTAAATAATTAAGCATATAATTGTTTAATATGCATTACCCTCTCTAGACTGAAACTCCACGAAGGTGGAGAATGTACCGGTATTTGTTTTGGTTGCTGATGTAGTCTCAATATATACGTGAAATACCTGGAACTTAATTGGCACTCAACAAAACTCTGTCGAATATGTGAGTAAATAAATAAATTACAATAAGTGAATAACAAAAGGAATACCATGTTTGATAGCATAATAACACCTACTAAATATTTATGTATTTGTATCTGCAATGCATATTCTGGTATAGAGATAGTTTATCCATTAGGATGTAGTAAAAGTCATGGGAAGTAGAACAAAGACAGTTTACAATAGTTAAGCTGAAAGACAGTTTGCTGTAACCATATAGAGATGCACAAAAATATAACAGCAAGCATATGTAGCATGAAAGTAAAATAAACTGTCTGGATTTAAATCCCAGCTCGGCAAATCACTATGTGGTGTAACCCTTGGCAACTTACTGAGTCAGTGTCCTCATTCACAAAATGGGGATGAACCAGAACATCTAATTCTGGGGTTGTTGTAAACTTTAAATGAGCTACTATATATAAAGTCATTGAACACCACCGGGTACAAAGCAGTCACACAATAAAGGTTAGTTAAACACACTGTAATATTATGAGTATTACTACTACTACAAGAGCAGTATATTTAAAGCATGATGAAAATACTGATAACTCCTAAGAATTGTAGGCCTCAGATCAGAATGAAATCCCACAGGGTAGCTTATAAAGGGTGTCTTTCTGAGAGAAACACATGATGAGAAAATAATTCAGTTTCACAAATTCTTTGCTAGGAAGGAGGATGACAATGGATGATTATAACAGTAGTAACAGAAGAAATCTGGCTCTATTCTAAGCAGTACATCTGCATTAACACATTAAATATTTACAAACACCTCACGAGGTTATTACTGTTATCTTACTTTCAAATGAAGAAATGAAGCATAGAGGAGTTAATTAAATTGCCCAAGATACATAGCAAGAGAGAGGAGGGATCAGGATTCCAGTTCATGCTGCTTTACTCTATCTACAGCCTCTTGATGTGGCCACGTACTAAAAATTTCTTCACTCACTCATTCACCAAAAAGTTAAATTGCTTATTACTATACCTTACGGACTGTGCTTGGAATTATGAAAATCTTTGTTTTTTTAAATTTATTTTTATTGTTTTTGACAGAGAGAGCGAGATACAGAGACAGAGACAGAGAGAAGGGGGAGGGCCCAGAACAGTCTCCATAGTTGCACATCATCGCTTTTTCCACATAGTTTCATTCCACAGGTGGGCGAGGGGCTGCACAGAGCAGGAACTGGGCCAGGGTCTTCACCCCAGTGAGAGCTGAACTGGGGCCCAGTTCAGCACATGGGTCCACATGGGCCGGGGCCAGGATTCGATTCTCGGTCCCCAGGGCTGCAAAGTGAGCGCTTAACCCACTGAGCCATCCTGGCTTCCCCTGAATTATGGAAATCTTAAGATACAATTACTTTCATTGAAAATCTCACATACTTGTTGGAAATGAATACAAACACACAGTTCTCTACTCACATATAGGGAGGCTGCAATTACTGATCACTTATATGTCAGGCACTTTGCTAACTATTTTACATTGATTACCTGTCTTAAGTCAATTCTCACAGAGACTCTATAGAACCAGGCTCTATTACCATTTTAGTTTTATACATTAAAAAAACCTGAGGCTCAGAGGATTCAATAGAGGCTTTTAATTGCTTTACTTCACTGACTACAGCATTTTGTACTCTTTAATAAGAGTTCAGTTTGAAGAGTATGAGGAAACAGAAAAGAGGACTTCCAGCCCACAAGGAGGAAGCAAGCATCATTGTGACTTGTGTTCTGAAAAATAAACAGTTTTCTGTTTAAGATGGGGAAGGCATACCAGACAGAAGGAAAAGCATATGCAACATCAGGAGAGCAAGAAATACCCTAGAATATTCAGATAACAGAAGTAGTTCTGCGTGAGTGGAGAACTGGGATATTAAATGTGGGGAGTATGAGTCTTATATGGTGGGTTGGAACCAGACTGAAAAGTTCTTTGAGTCCTACAAAGGACTTTGCCTTGTTCTGCAGGAAATGAGGTGCCAGTGAAGGATTTGAAGACCTGAATGAAGAGGTCAGGTACACCCACTGTTATAAAACATGATTAGCTGCACTGAGGAGGCTCTACTGGGAGAAGGGGCTATAGGAAGACAGCCCAAACCCTTGTCAGCAGCAAAAGAGATGTAGCATAAAGCTTCATTAACAAAACATTATAACTTATTAAGAACTTCATTAAATGGTTACACTATTTGGTCATTCTATTCTGTCAGAGGTAAAGTCTGTTTGGAGAGCCTTCTCCTAGGACTAAGGAGATGTGGGCTCTAGACCAGGTCTGGCAGACGTTTTCAGGTCAAGGACTACTCCTCCAGGTGTTGTGGTCCACTACCTATTTATTTTCTTCTTCACACAGTTGCCCCCAAATTGCTCGGCAGATCACCATTGGACTGTAATCAAGATCTTGCCCAGACTTGCTGGAGACCTTTTGTGCCCTGGAACTCATGAGCAGTGTCTCTATCTCAAGATGAGGAGACCACCTGCTCCTCTTTGGAAAACAAATGGAATTATGTTCTGTAAACTTCAGAAGAAATATGAATGCAAAATATTACATCATGTAGAAACCAGTTATTTTCTTCATGAGCAGAGGCTCTTAGTTTCCAGATATATGTCTTTATAATTTTTTAAACTAAAAACTTAAAATGTACCTTTTTGTAAAACACACCTGTTAAAGGATGAGTGACAGTTGCTCAAGTTACTTAGAATTTCTCTGATTTGATATAGAACAAGTGCAGAGTAGATAAGATGCGACATCTTATCCAAAATGGTTGAAAAAAAAGTAAGTGAACTCAGCTAAGATTCTTTAATGTTGAGTTACAGTGAACAAGAAACACTCCCAAAATTCAAGGACAGCAACAATATTCAAGAAAATGTCCATGAAATATTTACCTTAGTAATAATCCTATAAGTAATGAAAGTTTCAATTGTAGTAACATGGCTTTCAGGTTCATCTACAGTAATGAAGAGATCTTTCAAATCTGGCTCATCTTCAAATTTGACTTGATTTATCATTGATAAAGGGGACGTTGGCATCACAGGGCTGAAGGAATTCATGTCTGTCAAAGACGCATCCTGAGAAATAAAACATTCAAAAGTCAGTATCTATAGAAAAAGTTAAAATCCTTTTTCTGAGACACCACAAATATTAATGAAATATGTCAAGAGCAAAAAGGATAATTGAACTCCTTGTTAAATATGATACTTTAAACATGTTATTTTTATCTCTGCTTCCTCTTAAATCTCCATTTAAAATGACAGTAAAGAAACAAATAAAACAAAACAAGACAAAAGGGCATTAAAAGGCATAAAACCCTCAAGAGAAAAAGAAGAGACCAAACCAAGTTTACTTTTTTGGAAACTGGACTGACTGCCTAGGGGTAACTGAAATAGCAGTGCAGAGAAAGCTGAAGGGTCATCTTAGCAGAGAATGGTAATTTGGAAACACAAGGCACATTTATGACAGACAATCCCAGAGAGACTTATGATTTCGAGGCACCAGGAACCATGGAGCTAAAACCAGAGCATTGGTGAAAAGCTAATAAAGCAAAAACAGTATCTCAGATTCCCTCATCTAGCCCATGCGATCAAGGTAACTTTTTCTCCTTAATTTTGCAGAAAACTATAGTTTTACTTTCTGAGGTGCCTCTGAACTTAGGACAGAGGGAGTGAAAGAAAAGTGCTATGAAATACAATTATACAGGGAAAGTCCTACCTCCTACAAGGAATGCTATCCAGCCCTATCCCCTCAGTTGGCCACAGGAATGTTGGCAGCAAGGTGGGAAGAGGTTTTTTCCCTTAGAGGACCATTCCAAGAAAGAATTGACAGTTGTAGTTGCCTAGTGATTAGCCAGGTCTCTGCAGAATCACCTTACAGGGATGCCCCACCAGGCATACTGAATAGCTACTCAGTTTTTTATTGCCTTACGTGGGGACTACTCAAGATTTACACAAGTGGAAAGCTTCTGATTTTAAAGATTCACAAACCAAATGCAGGAAGTCAATCAAATACAGAACAGAATGCTTCAAAAATAAAAAAAATCATCAGAGGTCAGGATATTAAATTCATGAATGACAGATAACAGGTGCTATATATATTTAAAAAGTTGAGAAAGCAGCAAAACCAGTAAAAAAGGAGGCTCATGAAAGTTCAAATGACAGGATAACAACTCAACAGAAAGTTTAAAAGACAGACTTAGAATTCAAAAAGTAAGTTGAACCAAAAGAACAAGAGATGAAAAAGGAGAATTTTTAAAAATGAAAGGAACCAGGAGGACAGTGTGCCTGAATAAAAGGAATTCCAGAATATGAAGGAGGAAAAGGTCCTTTGAACTGAAGTATTTTGAGGTTGATAGGGCTTACCAGGCCTCCTCAAAATGAGTGGGTTGGTCTGGTGAGTTAATGCTCTTGCAAGCCCCGGTCACTCTGACCTTTCATGATAGTAGAGATTTTAAAATTCCTAAAAAACTTCCAAAATATAAAGAGGAATCTCAGAAATCAGAATAGCTTCAGATTTCCCAATGAGAACACTAGCGACTAAATTATAAAATAGTATTGTCAAAATTTTTAGAGGAAATTATTTTCTACTTAGAATTCTATTTAGCCAAAATTGTCATTCAAGTATACAAACAGTGTAAAGTCATTTCAGATAGGAAAGATTTAAAAACCTGACTTCCCATGCATCCTTTTTTTTTTTTTTTTAAAAGCTTCTTTACTTTTCCAAAACAAGGGTATATACCAAGAAAGAAGAAATAGGATCTAAAAACAAGAGAGTCAACAGAAAAGAGCTAAAGGAAATTCCCTGGATGACTGTGAAAAAATGTTCCAGGTTGAGAGCTTTGCAGCAGGCCAAGGGAACAATCTATACACACTGGACAGAAAGACAATCTCCAGGGAGGCAGGGAGAGGAAGATGGAAGAAGAAGAAAAGAAAGTAGGGAGGAAGGAAGGGGGAATAGAGGGAAGAGAAAGGGAGAGGGGAGTGAGCAAAGAAAGGAGGGAAAGAGAAAGAGGAAAGGAAGGAAGGACACGGAGCGGGGCAGGAAAAGAGGGGGCTGGCAGAATACCTGATGTTTGTTTGTTTATTCATTTCAGGGTTTTTGGGTTTTCTTTCTTTCTGACATGTTTAAATATAATGACAGATGCCGTGTTAGATTTTATAGATAACTTATCACTTGTGCAAAGAAAGCCCAGGAGAGAAATCAAGAGAGAAGGAGAGGGATTAACAGGGAGAGGGAGAAAGAAAGAGAAAGAGAGAGAGAGAGAGAGAGAGAGAGAGAGAGAGAGAGAGAGAGAGAGAGAGACTGACAAAGACAAAGACAGAGATAGAGAGACAGAGACACAAATACACACAAACAGAGAAAAGGCATGAATGAATGAATGATGAACTCAAGAAAACAAAAGGTGTACAAGAATGAAAATGTAAAGTTCAGTAAGTGGCTTGCCTATGAATAAAAACTCTTCTTAATCCTGAATTTAATTAAAACGGTGATATAAGTATATGAACATGATGGGAAGAAAAATATGTATATGTTTGAGAGGAGAAGACATTGTCTATAAAATAATTTCAAAAATGCCAATACCATCCATAAAAAGGAAGATGAAGAACTATTCCAGACTAAAGAAGACCAAAGAGGTACAACAGCTAAAGGCAACACGAATATAACGTGTGTTCTTGGATTAGAATCTGTACCAAAGGGATAGAACCTTTGTGTGTTCTCTCTAAAGGATGTTACTGGGACAACTGGAGAAATCTAAAATGGTCTCTGGATTGGAATGTAGTATTGTGTCAATGTTATGTTGTGTTCCCGATTTGGATGTTTATAATGTGATTATGTAGGAGAGTGCCCTTGATTAAACACACACAGAGATGTATTTGGGAGTAGTATAATGACTTATCCAACTCTGTACTCTTTATTTTAGATACCATTATTTTTCCTCCAAAAGTGAGACTATAGACGTTAAAATCAAATATTTGTCTGTTGTTATATAAAGACCAAAGATAACTGACATGCTTAGAGATTAATTTTGCAACAAAGCCCATCTTAGCTTAGCAACAAAGTTGACAAGTCTTGAGTGAACAAAAATTATAAAAAGAAGGCCAAAACCTGGGTTCCAGTCCTGTCTCTGCTACCGACTACACAGGTAATTTTGAATAATTATTTCAGCCTTTCTAGGTTAAATTAAAAGGCTGGACTTGAAAAATCTCCAAAATCTCTTCAAGGCAAAAATAATACAACTTCCAACTGCGTGAATACAGTACAATATAGCAAAATTTTAAGAAAAGGTATTTTTAGTACTATGAGTGAAAAAAGGTTTGAAATCCTAACATGGGCTTGCTTTTCTCTCAAAACAATTCACCTTAAATGTTTTCGAAGCATCAATAATATCCAGAGCACTGTTCTCAGGGTTCTTCCAACACCAAAAGTTAATTATGTGAACTATAATTCAGCGTTTGGGTAACTCTTCAAAGGAATAATATATGAGATAATATGGTAGGACATACTAATTGAAGAGACAACAACATGATTGTTTTGATTAAGAAGGTTCAGGTTACTGTCACTACAAATGATCTGTGAAAGAAAAAATCATTTAAGTACGATTAGAACAAAAACCTGAGGGCACCTTACAGATAGGTTAATCGGATACACAAAAACAAAGAGACAATAAATGTCTTGCAACAACAGTTTAGTTACATAAATTATGGTATATCCCTCTGATAAGATACAATAAAGTCTATCCATATGATATAATACAGTAAAATGATTAAAAGTAACATTTTAGAAGAATATATAGTAACTTGGAAAAAGTACCAGTATGTTATTAACAAAAAATGGGTCATAAAATTTGTGCACAAGTAGATTTTAATGTATATATGTGTATGTGTTATTAAGAGAAAGCAGGTTATAAAATGTGTGCATAAGTTGATTCTAATGTATATAAGTGTGTTAATAAGAGAAAATAGGTTATAAAATTTGTGCATAAGAAGATTCTAATGTATATATGTGTGTATAACAGTGGAGGGCCAGAGGGTAGGAGAGAAAAAGAGTGTGCATGTATGTGGGTGTGACAGAGAGAGAGAGAGAGAGAGAGAGAGAGAGAGAGAGAGAAAACCACTTGCAATGTGCATGTGTGGACAATATTAGAAACTGTACAAAAAAAGTTAACAAAATTTATTCTGGGTATTGGGAATGCTCTTGAGTTTAATACTTTACTATGTATGAGGAAGACTTTGTATTTTTAAGCATTCTAAAATAAAAATATTATTTTGAAAAAATATTAAAATTGTTAGTCAACATTATATGTCATGTGTTCAGAGACAGTAAGAGCTACTGCAAAAAATTAAGAGTTGTCTAGGGCCATTTTGGCAGAAGACCTTGGATTACATTTGATTTTTTTAGTTAACTCATCAAAGTTGCATAGTTATATAAGAAATTTAAAAATATGACTGGAATCACATGAAAATGGGACTGTCAAAATAAATTGTGAGATGCTAACATAATGGAATACTAAGCAGTCATTAAAAACAGTTTACAGGTTCCAAATAAATGTGCAATCAGCATGTACAAAAATCTCTCTTAATAACCATTTCATACAAATAGTTTTCTTAAGCTGACAAATTTTAATTTGATGAGCAAATGTACTTTAGATTTCACTGACACTGCATACAACCATGTGCTTTGGCATTCTATGCAGTCACCCTCTTAACTCACCACAACCTACTTCTTTTACCTACTACATAATTTAGCATTCTATTTCTTCTGCTTAAAATGCATCCTTTTGTAGAGTGGGAAAGGGCTGCATGAATTTACAAAGGCTCACAATTTCAATGAGTGTAGTGTGGTGTCATAAAAATATGCTTCAAGATCTTGCAAAAGAAGAAAATTACAGGCTGAAATTTAGCAACATCTAAGATTTCAGTAGAAGGATTTAAATTACTATGAATCACTCAAAAACATTCTTAAAACCTCAATAAAACTGACTATCCAGAGTGTTTTACATTCACTTCAAAAAAAGGAAAGAAAATATACTGACAATACTTAAAAGATTTATATTTGGACATGAATCAATGAAGAAAATAAGTGTTTGAGAAGATCCAAAGAAGCAATTAACCAAAAAGAACTCCATTTAACCTTTTGTGGTTGATGTTTTTCAAGAGAAATGGATCATTAAAATTTGTTCTTTCCAATCAAAGGTCTTACCTCCACAATAATGCCTGCCTCTCTCTTTTGCCAGTTCTCTCTCCAATACCTCATCTGCATTCATTCATTCATTCATTCATAGCAATTGGATATATGGCTAGTATCTTATGACCTTTTAGACCAATGATCCCCAACCTTTTTGGCACTAGGAATCAGTTTTGTAGAAGACAATTTTTCCATGGACTTGGGGAGAGGGGATGGTTTCTGGATGATTTAAGCACTAGATGCAGCCCAACTGTCACTTACCACTCACTTACAGGGTTTTGATATGAGTTTGCAAGCAACTGATTTATTATGGCCTCTGTGCAGTCAAACTTCTCTGCTAATGTTAATCTGTATTTGCAGCTGCTCCCAGCACTAGCATCACCGCCTCAGCTCCACCTCAGACCATCAGGCATTAGATTCTCATAAGGAGTGTGCAACCTAGATCCCTCACATGTGTAGTTTACAAGGTTTGTGCCGCTATGAGAATCTAATGACCCTGCTGATCTGACAGGAGGTAGAGCTCAGGCAAATATGTGAGTGATGGGGAGCAGCTGTAACTACAGATGAAGTTCACACACTTACCCGCTGCTCACCTCCTGCTGTGTGGCCCAGTTCCTAACAGGCTACGCTTCTGTGGCCTGGGGGTTGGGGACCCCGGTTTTAGACAATGAAAATACATCTCTTCATTTTTCCTCAAGAGATTAAAGCAGAAAGGTAATTATCTGTGTGGTAAATTTCTGCATCTTAAATAACAATGAATACCTTTCCTATAGCTAGCATAGTATAAACACACACACATATATATACACACACATACACAAGCTACAAAAATATCTTGGGATGGTGTCAGCCTGAGGTCTGGATATGTGTAATAGAGAAATAAGCCAAATTATTGCAGGAAATCAGTGTCTTTTATCCTCCAACCCAACACATCCATTGAAAGAGAAACCACTTAAGTGACTTTTCTAAAGTAAATGGACATTAGAATTGTGTTAGCATAATACTGGAATTTTCTCACAAAGTCACTTACACATTCAGTATAAACCTTCCTGGTTTTTACTTTGGTTTATTATAAGCATTCATTATGGGTTGAATTGTGTCTTTCCAAAATTCACATGTTGAAGTCCTAAACGCTGGCACCTCAGAATATGACCTAATTTGGAGATAGTGTCTTTATAGAAGTAATCAAGTTAAAATGTGGCCATTGGGGTGTGTCCTGATGCAATATGACTGGTGTCTTTACAAAAAAGGGAAATTTAGTCACAGAGATCTCTATAGATGGAAGACAATGTTCAGAGACACAGGGATGACCATCTATGAGCCAAGTTGAAAGGCCAGTAACGGATCCTTCCATCACTGCCCCCAGAAGGACCCAACCCTGCTGCCATCTTGATTTCAGAATTCCGGCCTCAGAACTGTGGGGAAATAAACTTTTGTTGTTTGAGACACCTATTCTGTGGTACTTTGTTACAGCAGCCCTAGCAAGAATTGTACGCAATAAAAATTTAAGGAAGGAAGCAAGGGTAGAAAGGAAGAAAGGAACTGTAATCGAAACAGTTCTTCCTTGTTCCATTCATTCATTTTTTTCACAGGTTACATGTCAATTGATTCCAGTAATTTCTGAGAAAAGTTTTGCCTCTCTCCTTGATACTATTAGATTGTGCCAAACTTCTACTACTGCAATAAATAAAATACATAGCTGAAACTTAAAACAGATAACAGCTTGCCAATATTTGAGTACTCAGGAGATAAACACCAATGGTAACAGGCTAAAAGATCAGATATGACCTCTCTAAGAGATGTCCTTCCTTAATGTCCCTCACAAAAATGCCACTCAGGAGCATTTCCTAAATATAACAGGAATTATTCTGATAACACTAAGTTGCATGTACCATCTGTGCACAAACAACTTGGTTTTTTTTACAAGTAGAGGGGGTGAAATCAATGTGAGAAGTGTGATAAATGAGAAGACTGGCATGAAAAGGCCATGCAAATAAAACTGCTGATGCCCATGAAACACACACACGAAGAGACATCTGGTGAAAAAGCAACTAAAAGTGGAAGGAGCTGGAGAAGCCATGCTGTCTGAGGGACACTCATCTTGATGGGCCTAAATTTAGACTAACCAGCTGTGTTTTGGTTTACAACTCCTTCCAATCTCCCTATTTATAATAATAATAAAAACTTAGGAAGGCTTTCTGTAGAACACTGTTGAAAATCTGACTGGGGGCAGAGCCAACCTGTGTCAGGTTCCGTAAAAGGGCATACAACACTCTAGTCTTGACACAATTTCCAGTGGTTATGTAGTATCTATACCCTTGTAGGCATAGACCATAATTTATTTATCCATTTTTCTCTTTCTAGTGTTTTTATTTTCTAACAGTGCC
Organism: Craseonycteris thonglongyai; assembly: GCA_004027555.1. Taxonomy (NCBI): domain Eukaryota; kingdom Metazoa; phylum Chordata; class Mammalia; order Chiroptera; family Craseonycteridae; genus Craseonycteris; species Craseonycteris thonglongyai. The sequence goes on along the minus strand of PVKE010019303.1, from coordinate 12,422 downwards.
GCCTTGAATGTACTTGGACTTCCTAAAAAGTAGTATATGAAAAGAAAAAGTCTTTGTAGTCAAGCAGAGCTAAACTGAATTTAAGTACAGACCTCTACCAGCTGTGTGAACCTGGTCAAGTCATTTTACTTTCCTGAGGTTGAGTTTCTCACTTGTAACCTCTTAGTGAGGTCATATCGCACCTTGGATCAAAGAGGAGTAAGAAGAGGACAAAATGAGGATGAATAAATGTGATATATTCATGTCTACTTGAAGGCTTTATGTGAATTATCTTATGTAAACCTTACCATAACTCTGTAGAGTATATTCTCTTTCTTTCCATACATATATATATATATATATATATATATATATATATATACACACACATACATACATTTATTTATTTATTTATTTATTTTATTTTATTTTATTTTTTTCTTTAACCAGAGAGCAATACTATTCAGTAGTTAACTCTTTAACCCAGTTTTCAGATGAGAAAATGGACAGGTTAAATCACTTGCTCAAATTCTCACTGCTGTTAAGTGGAGGAACCAGCATCTGACTACCTAACTGTCAAAACAAACATACACCAAGATACGATATGATCCCTGGGAGTTGTTGCTAAACTCACTTTTTCAGTTTCCCATAAAATTCAATAAAAATCTAAATGAATTTCTATGCTTAATATATAATTATACAGTAGACTCTCAGTTAACTGGTACCCATGGAGATTGGTAGATTGGTAGAGTTCCATTAACCAGAACTCAAGCAACTGGAAAAATCACAAGCAACCGACAGAATTTTGCCAGTTCTTTGAGAGTGCCGGTTGCCTGAGTTCCAGTTAACAGAGAGTCTATTGTATATTGTACAAATCTGAGGAAGTACAAATGCTCAAGGCACACTGTTGGAAATTAGAAAAGATTAGAAACAGAAGAACAGATTAAAAAAGTAGTATTTGCACACAGGTTATATCAGGAAAATCAATTACAACTTCATGCAAGAACATAGCTAAATATTATACAATAACTGTAAGAAAAACACAAGTCAGAGAAGAATTCACACAGGACAATATAATTTTTAAAAGTCCTAACATACACAAGGTACAAATCACATAAATCCTTAAAATATATTGCTTCAAGGTACATATATAAATTATTATTTCCTTTTAAGCAGTGAGAGAGATTCTTGGGGAGGGCCTCATAGAGAATATTAAAATTTTGGGTTATGCTTTATTTCCTAAGCTGAGTGGTGGGAACACAGATGTAAATTTTATTATTCTATTATTACTAGGAGTCTGCAACCATTTTTTGATAAAGGGCCAGGTAGTAAATTTGGGCTTTGTGGGCCATCTGGTCTCTGTCACAAGTACTCATTTTGAATACTGTAGTATGAAAGCAGTCATTGGCAATACATAAATCTGTCAGTGGGGCTGTATTGCAATAAAACTTTATTTAAAAAGATGAAGCAGATCAGACTTTACCCACGAACTGTTGTTCCCCTGCTTTACACTACAGATGTTTTATAGTTATATAATACATAGAGACAGATGATATATATATACATATATTTTACATGTGCTCTTTTGTATGAATGAAAATATTCCACAATGAAAACCATTTTAAAAGTTTTAAAAAAACTTTACAAAGGTACATTCAAAATGAATAGTATATATTCTTGATTATTGAAAATTGTCCATTTTCTTTTCAATTTTTCAAGGAAACTTAGGAATGAAAATGACCATTGCTAGGTGGGCAAAAAAGTAAGTTTATTCCAGATGTTTAGCATTTACATTTCTTTTAGGTGCCTTTTTTTAAAAAGATTTATTTTATTGATTTTTGACAGAGAGAAACAGAGACAGAGAGAGACAGAGAGAAGCGGGAGGGCCCAGAGCAGTCTCCATAGTTGACATTAGTTTTCCATATACCAGTAGTTCCACTCCACAGGCGGGCACAGGGCTGCGCAGGGCAGGAACTGGGCCGGGAGCCTCCCACATAGGTCCCGGCAAGAACTGAACTGGGGGCACTCCCCAGTTCAGTATGTGGGTCCACCAGGGCCGGGGCCGGGATTCAATCCTTGGTCCTCGGGGCTTCAAAGTGAGCGCTTTACCCGCTGAGCCATCTCAGCTTTCTCTTAGGTGCCTTTTTAAAAATATTCAGACACACATACACACACTCACAAATTAATGTTTTTAATCACTTCAGTAAAGATCACAGGGGTGCCCAACCTTTTGGCTTCCCTTGGCCACACTGGAAGAATTGTCTTGGGTCACACACAAAATACACTAATACTAATGACAGCTGATGAGCTAAGAAAAAAAAAAAAAAAAGAAAAAGAAAAATACCACAAAACAATCTCATAATGTTTTAAGGAAGTTTAGGCATTTGTGTTGGGCTACACTCAAAGCAGTCCTAGGCCACATGAGGCCCACAGGCCACGGGTTGGACAAGGTTGTTATTACTGCATTTATAAGCAAGGACAAGTAAAGAACAAGAAAAATGTTTAAGCTGAAAGACAGGCAAAGCTCCCTTACTGAATGTGTCCTCCAAACCGCTGGTACAGTTATGTGTGTCTTGGCAATATGTTATATTACTGCATGTCAAAGACACCAAAAGCAAGTCTTGTCCAACCTGCAGCCCTTGGGCTGCATGTAGCCCTGGAAAGCTTTTAAATGGCCCCAGACAAATTCGTAAACTGTCTTCAAACATGAGATTTTTTTGTGATTTTTTTTTAGCTCATCAATATCATCATTACATGTATTTTATGTGTGGCCCAAGACAATTCTTTCACTCTGGCCCAAGGAAGCCAAAAACATTGGATACCCCAATCTAAAGGCATGAATGCTAAATCTACAAATAAGAGTCTACTAAACATGCCTTAAAATAAGTTTGGGGTACTGAATAAGCATATGAAACAAAGTACCTGCTGTGGATTCAATGGTGACTAACTGGAAGCAGAGCAAACCAGGAATAAAAATGACTGTATGTAGAACTCCTATTCCTAAGGAGGTTAAAAATATGTCTTATGGGTAGAGAACACTGCAGACCTAATTTGGGAATGTAATAAAAAAAGATTTCCTAAGGTGCTCAGCCATCTGACTGTACATTTCATAGGTATGGCTAAAATGGATTCCAGTGCAATACATGAAAATCAGTACACTACAAAAGTGCCATCTTCATAGAAATTTCCTAGAGAAGGGTTGAATTGCCTTGAGATCTAGCCACACCAACAAACTTAGGAGCATTTCTTAAGGGGGATAATATGCTTATACTATCTCAGGAAATCTAGTAGACAGTTAAAACCTCTGTACCAAGAATATTATCCCCTAGTACTTCTAAGCAAGCTGGCAGATACTACATGTAACGACTCATTCATGGGGAGCTATACACATAATATGGAATGTGAGAGAATACAGTACCTTTGATAACACTCAACAGTAAATGAAAGCATATGCTTTAGTTATTTTAAATCAAAAGTATCCCACCTCCTTAATTTTATCTCCATGGTGCCTCCTTTAAGTCCATAGATGTTTCTTTCCCCATACTTCCATACATATAACCTAAGGAGTTGTATATATACAAGGTCTGGCAATTAAGATCACAAACTCAACCTAGAAAAGGTTCTATATATCTCATTGCTGAAGAATTACTACCAGTCACCTTTGAAGTACTCCCCTTGAGAAGCTATGCACTGACGCCAGCAACTAGTCCACCCTTCAAGGCAATTCTGGAACTCTTTTTCTGGAATGGTCATCAGAGCTGATGTCGTATTACCTTTGATGTCCTGATTGTTGTCAAAATGTCTTTCAATATTTCATTTATCTTTGGGTCAAAGATAAATGAAAAAAGTCATTGGGGTCTAAATCAGGGGAGTACGGAGGGTATTCCAATACATTTATTGTTTGTTGGCTAAAAACTCCCTCACAGACAGTACCCTGTGAGCTGGTGCATTGTTGTGATGCGAGAGCCAGGAGTTGGGGAAAAGTTCAGGTCGATTTCATCTAACTTTTCGTTAAATTTAAATGGGGTGACTTTGGTTAGTAAGATTACATAGGTTCCAGGTGTTCAATTCTACAATATATCATCTATGTGTTGTATCCCGAGCTTACCACCCAGAATCATTTTTTTTTTTCCATCACCAAATACTTGGATCCTCCTTTTTCATGTAGCCTTTTCAGCACTTTCAAATAGTCAACTTGGTTGACTGTTCAATTAGGTCAGCAACATTGTCTGACTCTTGATTTGGACTGCTAGAACTTCGCTGGTTATGGGGAATTGGTTGACTTCCACTGTGCACTTTGATGCTTTGTATCAGGGTTGTATTGTTACACCTAAATTTCATAACCAGTGTGATAACATGGTCCAAATCATCATCTTGCTTCTCCAAAAGGTCTTGGCAAACTTCGACTCTTCTTTGCTTTTGTTCATCGAGGAGTCCTTCAGGACCATTTCTGTAAACACCTTTCTCATGCCAAGATTTTCAGTTCAGATTTTCCTGTTTCTCAATCGATGCTGACATGGTCTGTTATGTTTCTCACAGTCAGCCAATAATTTTGATATACAATTCAATAAATTTTTACAATGTTTTCATCAGTTCTGCTCATTACTGGCTGCTTGGACCTTTCCTCATCAGTGACACTTTCTCTCCCCTCAGAAAAAGGTTTAATCCATTCGCACACTGCCACTTTCTTCATGACCTGATCCCCATAAACTTGGACCAACATGTCCCTGATTTCACTTCCAGTCTTGCCAAGTTTAACAAAAAATTTAATGTGTATTCATTGCTATAATTCAAGCTCCGACATTCTCATGACAGCACACAAAAACATGCAACAACAATAATGAATGCCACTCTGCAAGACACTGCCACATGTCAACACAAACACAGCTGTGAGATACTAATATACCAAGATTTTTTTATACTGTACAAATAACTCAATAACAAACCTTATCAAGCTGTTTGTACAGTGCTGCCAACGTAAGTACACGGTGGCAAGTCTGTAAACTTAATCGTCAGACCTCGCAGTCTCACCTAGACTGCCCATATATTACCCAATATCTTCCCTTAAATAAGTATAAGCTCCTCGAATATAGGAAGTAAGTCTATTTTTGTGATTCTATGAAGATCTCACTACAAATGCAAAATGAATGTTTATACAAGTTAAAAACATTCAACTTATATGCCATTATAGCAAATACTGAGACTTTTCTAAGTGCCTGGGACAGTGCTTTACTACCATATACTTGCAGTGTTTCATTTAATCCTCTCAGCAATCTGATAGAAGTAATTGCAATTATCATTATCAGCACTTTACATATACAGTAATAAACTTGTGGTATAAAAATGATAATGATTCTCCCAAAATGAAGATGTGTGAAGCCAATTCAAAGCCTGGAACAGACTTGCAGCCCAGTCATAGTTGGCTTTGTTGAAGGTAAGCCACTGAGTTGTTTGTACTACAGCATAATCTAGTGAAAGCTGACGAAAATGCCATTGAATGTTCCAATTACATTAAATACATGTGTATATATACAAGGGGACCACCCCCGCAAAATGGAATTATCTTCTAGAGCAGGGGTCTCCAAACTACAGCTTGCGGGCCGGATGTGGCCCGTGAGGCCCTCTCATCCGGCCCATGGAGACCTTTTTATGTGAATAAAATAATATTAAATAAATAATTAAAAACAACATCTATGTTTTGATTCTTTTTTATTTGGACCTCGAGTGTGTAGTTGGCTCCCAAACTTCTATTTGATAGTTAATGCGGCCTGCGGGCTGAAAAGTTTGGAGACCCCTGTTCTAGAGGATCGGCCCTGTAGTACAGGCTTCTCCCACCAGGTGAGAGTTCCAGGAGCCCATCTGCACTGTGTCCTAGCTGGCGCTGTTGTGAGAGGCTGCGTTCAGCGTCAGTGAATTTTTCTGGAGACTCTTTCCATGTGTTTGCTCATTTCATGATGGGAGATTTACACAAACAACATGTGGCATGACAACACACCTGCCCACACCGTGCTGAGTGTTCAGCAGTTTTTGACCCAAAATGGCAAGACCCCACCCTCCCTATTCACCTGATCTCTCCCAAAGAGACTTTTTCGTTTGACTACTTTTTGTTTCCCTTATGAAAAAAGTCCTCAAAGAAAAACATTTTGCCAATGTGGAAGGGGTGAAATAAAAAAATGGCAGAAGCACTAAAAGACATTAAAATCACAATTTCAGAAACTGTTTTGAGCAGTGGAAAAAGTATCTCAGTAGATGTATTGCATCAAATGGAGAGTATTTTGAAGGTGATTGAAATTTAAACATGTAAGAATAAATACATACTTTTTTAATAAATAAATTCTGGGGTTTTTTTGGGAGGGGGGCCTTCTCATTTGTATGTATGTATGTATACATACATACATACACACATTCAACTTTCTCAGTTAGTCCAAAAAAAATTCCAAAAATTTTTCCCCCAGTTTTGAAAATTCACATACCAAGAGTTTGCCATTTGTTTTTTCGTCACACATAAAAAAAGACTATTATTGTAATCTTAGACAGAATTTCTATTCCTAATGTTTCACTTAACATAATTATTCTCTTTTTCATTTAAATATAAAAATTTATTTCCTATATTAAAAAATTAAAACCATGACAAAAAAGTAATAAAACTACAACAAAAATAAACTAAAATATATTATGCTAAATGAAAGAAAACAGACATGAAAGACCACATAGAATATGAATCCACTTATATAAAATTTCCTAAAAAGTGAACATACAGAGATAGGAAAGAGTAGATTAACAGTGGTCAATGGCTGTGAATGAAAACAAAGATTATCTGTAAATGGTATGATGGATTTTAGGGAAAAACAGAAATGTTCTAAAACTGGTTTACGATGATTGTACAATTCAGTAGATTTACAACAACAACAAAAAAAATCACTCCAAATGGGTGAATTTTATGGCTTATAAATTATAACTCTAGAGATAGTTGATTAAATAACAATAAAAAATAATATGTAATACCAAAGCATTTCTCAAAGTAAAATAAAATTATTTGTTTCAATTTTAAAAACCATTGGTTTAACCTTCTGTTTTAATAAGTGAGTTTTTTATGTCAGAATTTGCTAATAATTTTGCTGGTCTAGTCTCTGCATCTTTTTTTTTTTTTTTAATTCTACATGCAACACTTGTGCTATCCAGCATGACAGATATGTGCACTGTCAGAGCTGATCAAGTATTCTGTTTAAAACAGACAAAATCTTTTAAGCATACAACTTTTCATTTGTTTATTGAAAAAACTTTAAAACATTCTTAAAGTGAGTGTGAATGTTTCTTTTAAATACATAAATAAAATAAATGTTGAATGCTACAACTGTACGGCTAGTGGATGTTTCCTTTTGATCACACTGGCCTCTTGTAAAACGGTAGCAGGTTATCAGCATTAAAGGAGAGCACCCTACCAGAACCACAAGGATGCGGAAATAAAACTGTCCCTTTAAAACTGAAGAACGTATGTTCTTTAGAGTATATTAATTCAACTCTGGAGTCTTTTGACATCATTTTCCCAAAATACTTGTAAAAAGGTTCTCCATGGCCCCTGACCAATAAACAAATAAAATACTGTTATCTTTATAAAAGAACTATAGTTCCCCTTCCTAAAAGTTCCCATGGATTCTTTTTTCCCTTTTGGCTATGCAATAGCCACTCCCCTTTGCAAACATAACGTTAAGAACAATTTCCACTAGTGCCTCTCCCTTTCTGCATCTTGGATTTTGAGACTTCAAATCTACTCGGGGAGTTACTTAATGTATTCTATCATTCATTTCTTACTGGAGTGGGTTCCATTGCTTGTAACCAAGCTCTCTGATTGAGATGGGTGCTTATAAGGATTTGTTCTTCTCAGTATGGGAAGATTCCTAAATGATGCCCTTGTTTTTTATTTTGTTTTGTTTTCAATGCTTTCAGTTTATTTCTTCTAATACAATCCAAATAGAAGACTTTGTCCAGGTTGACACTCAACATAGCTCTGTCATTCAGCAATAACATTTATTCAGCATTTATTAAGATCGATTTGTTTTAATTCTATTTGGTTTAGCACCCTGCTAGAAAAGACTGATACAATACACACTGAATTTACTCAACACAGATCATTTTACTGCAAATTACAGTAATAATTGGGTCTACACACCGGAAAAAAGTCATGGGCCATATCATTTACTAATGTATTTATTTCATAAATATTTAGATTTCTTACTCTCATACCTTCAAGGAGTTTAATTTATTGGAGATAGACAAACAAATAAGATTTTAGAGAAGAGAAATACCTACTTACAAGGCAAAATGTATTAAGTATTATGAGATTCAAAACACTCATGGGGAACAAACACAGAGTGGAGAAATTAATTCTAACTGGAGATTAAGAAGCTTCTAGGGAAGAGGTAGTTTTACACTAGAGCATAAATAACAGAAAGGATTTTATTCTGTTGACCTAACAATAATTGCACAGAGGTAGGAAAATATAGAGTAAGTTTACCTAGTGGCTAGTACACCAACCTGTGTTTCTAGATAAGTACTTTTCAAATTGTAAAGAGCGAACAAATCACTAAGGAATCCTGTTAAAATACAGATTCTGATCCACTGGGTTTGGAGTTGGTTCTGACACTGCATTTCTAATAAGCTCCCAGGAGATTGAGGGGGTTCATGGGACATACTTTGAATAAATAGTAAGGCTGCAGAGGACAGAGAGTGGTGAGGCAGGAGGGCCAGGGTGCAGCCTGATCTCCCAGAGCCTTGAATGGCAAAAAGGGACAATCCAATCAGAGTTGTGTGCTTTAGAAACATGTTTGCTGTGGGCACATGGGATAGTCTAGAGGCAGAAGATCTGAGACTTAGACATGATGAGACTATTTTCATGGTTCTATGAGGCAATCATATAAACACTCTGTAGCAATAGGAACAGGAATTGGGTACCAATTCCAAAGATAGCAAGAAGACAAAACTGATTTGGACTTTTAGATTTGTGAGGGACCTGAAGAGTGAGTGAAAAGGATAAGTAGAAGGTAACACTCTGTACAATATCCTCGGTACCAGAAAACAAACAAACAAACAAAAAATTGTCACATCATTAGCAGAGAGGCAAATGGAGAAAATAAGAGGCGAAGGAAGAGAGATATGAGTCAGGGAATGGCAGAACAGTTTTAGAATTACGTTGGGAATTCAGTCTGGGAATTAAATTGAAATTGAGTAGGACCATCAAATTAAGACTTTCCATTGTTCTTGTAGTTAAATCGAGTAAGTTAACACTCCATTTGTAACATCCTGTTAATAGTGGAAAGGAGAGCCAAAGTGTCACAGCCTCCTTTCCTCCCAGTCATCCAGCTTGTGCTATAACACTTTTAGTGACAGAATTCATGACCATGCTGAGTCATCCCTTTCATTTTGGAACCTTGAATTAGAATATTTTCCCTTAAATTGACCTAAAACTTGTGTACCCACATATTTGTGACCTAGTGGTTCTAGTTTTACCTTCAAAACTACAAACATTTAATCCACCTAGATCATAATAACTCTTCATGAAAGACCCAAGTCTTTTCCAAGAAAACTACATTTTGTGCTGTCCCAGCCTTTCATCATAGATCATGGTTGCCAGAACGTATCAGTAAAACCCCTTTGCTTATTCTCCTCCAGTGTGGCAAATGTGTGGCTAGGTTGTTGCTACTGCAGCCCGTCCCACTTCTCGTGACAGTGGAAGACAGTGCTGATGGATCCAAGCCCTCTTTCTGCTAAGCCCAGACAAGATCTCTGGCTGCATCTCAACACAGCCTTCCAAAGAATCAATAACAGTGTCCTGGTATCTGCAGATGAAATAATATCCCTTTGTCAACTTCTGACATAAACCATCAATTCCACTTTAAAATACAGAGGGTAGAACAGAACTTCAAAAGTGGCATAGGCAGTTCAGATTACAGCACAATTAATACTCCACATGACCTTGAAAATGTGATGTTTAGATTCAGTATCATGTCATTTGTGTAAATTGATCTTTCAGTCATTGAAAAGCACTAGAAATGTTTGTACATAAAATGGCTCTATACAAGGTCTCCTCAAACTTATTCTGAAATTTTCTTATTGGTTTTAATTCTATTATTGACAATATATACTCACTCACAAGGAAAACTTGAGGATTCTTCTTTCTACTTCACACACCCATTCTTCCTCTTCTGGGAGGAATATAGAAGTATTGAACATACAAGAAGCCTATGATAGTAGAGAGTGGAGCTTCTAGTCGTAGGGATTGAAACAGTCCTAGATGAGCCTGTTGCTTTCTTGGTTCCTCTTTTTTTACCATCAAAACGGAAGGATTCTCTGAGGTAGAATCAGGATATAGGCCAGGGGAAGCCAACACATGACCTGCCTGCTGCAATCCTGTGGTCTAGATTTTGAGTGAGTTGGGCAATTGAGAAGGCACACACACACACACACACATTAATATATGTATGTCCACACATGCATATACTATACACACCTGTATGTATGTACATATGGGTGCATGCATGTGTACACAGTGTGTTATGTGTGTTTTATATATTTCAGCAGATCATCAAGTAAGAAACCACTCATTCATTCAAGGATATCTGAGTAACCATAATTCACGCTAGTAATGAAATAAGGATTTGCTTACACCTCTACTGTTCAACCTGGTAGTCCTAGCCACAGGTGACTACTTACATTTAGATGCAAATTAATTAAATTAAATACAATTAAAAGGTCAGTTCCTCAAATGTACTAGGCACACTTCAACCGTTCAGAAGTCACATGTGGCTGCTGGCTGCCACATTCGACAGGCAGCTAGGAAACGTGTCCATTGCTGCAGTCACGTGGGACAGCAGGATCCCATGTGTACAGCTAGCTGATGGGTACGCGGGAGTGCTCGCCAAGGGTCAGGCACTACTTCTAGACTCTTTAAATAGAGTAGGGCATTTCATCCTCGGATTTCTTTTTGCCTTCATTTTACAGATGAAAAATCTGAGGCACTGAGAGGTTAAGCACCTTGCCCAAGGAAAGAAAGCTATTAATAGTAAGCTGTGCACTAGGATTTCAAAACCGGTAGTGTAGCTACAGAATCTCTGCTGCTCACTGCTGAGCTGTATTTTCATTTCCAGTGACTAATACAGTTGTCTCTAGGACTTTGTGTTTATGTCAATTACATTTCCTGGTCTCTTCTTGAACCCAGTACCCCAGTTCATCAAAAGATTTGGAAGGCTGATTGTGCTATTATTACAGTTTCTACTGCTGTGTAACAAACCATCATGAAACTTAGTGGTAAAAAATAATTTTATTCTTTTTACATTTTATTATGCTCACTGATTTACTGGGTCAAGACGTCAGACAGGACACAACAGAAGTGGCTTGTCTTTCCTCTATAATCCATGGGGCCTTGGCTGAGAAGATTTCATGGTAGGGGTATCTCGATGTTGGGGACTGAAAACATACAGACATCTTCACTCACAAACCAGCCTCTTGGTGCTGGGTGGTGCCTGGGACTTCAGCTGGGGCAACTGACCTGAGTATTTACAAGTGGTATTTCAAGGGTACCTGAGCTTCTCACAACACAGACACCTTCAGTTGCATTTCTTACATAGCTCCAAAGAGCAGTGTCCGACTAGACAAAGCAGAGCCTGCATTGTGTTTCCTTTCATGATCTAGTCTCAGCTGCACAGTATCACTCACTTCCACCGTACTGATCAAAGCAGTCACAATCCCACCTGTAGTCAAGAAAAGGAGCATCAATCTCAGCTCTTGATAGGAAGGTGGCAGGTCACATTATAGAAGGGCAGATGGAATGAGAAATAGAAATGTGACTGTCTTTATCTAAAGCTCTCCTCCACACTTTTGTACGATGTATTATGATGGTTAGTCTTCATTTTCATCCCTATCCCCCAGGTCCCACCTATCTATTCTCTCTGAGTCCTGAGAGAAGGCTGAGCCCTACAGATCAGCTCACCTAGCGGGGGCGCAAACAGGAGATCCAAGAGTAAGAGAGGAGCTCAGGGAAGTACTCTCCCTGTCTCCTCCCAGCTTTGGTACCACATTTCTGGCTAGTGCACATTTCTAGCTACATTTCTCTGTAAATACAGCACGCTTCGTAGCTCCAGCTATCACTGGATTCTAGCAACACTACTGTCATTCCTCTTACCTTTAAACTGAAGGGGCTAATGGTGTTTTGCTACTACAAATCTCTAAGAGACTCAGTATCCCTTGTTTGTTCCTAAACCCTGCCCCAAATTCTATAAATAGTTCCTACATTAAGCTCTTTTCATTTAAATTATCAGAGAGGGAAGCCGGGATGGCTCAGTGGGTTAAGCACTCACTTTGCAGCGCCGGGGACCCAGGATCAAATCCTGGCCCTGGCCCGTGCAGACCCATATGCTGAACTGGGGAGTGCCCCCAGTTCAGTTCTC
>PVKE010019302.1:0-28609 GCA_004027555.1 Craseonycteris thonglongyai | reverse complement strand
CTCCTTCATATCTAAAGGTTAATTTTGCTGGATAGTTAATTCTTGACTGGAAATTTCTCTCTTTTAATATTTTGAAGATTGGGCTCCACTCCCTCCTGGCTTGCAGAGTTTCTGCTGAGAAGTCTGGTGACAGCCTGATAGGTTTTCCTTTGAAAGTTATGTTTTGTTTTTCCCTGGCAGCCTTGAGGATTTTTTCTTTATCATTGATTTTTGTCATCTTCAGAACAATGTGCCTTGGAGAAGATCTGCTAGGGTCTAGGTAGTTAGGGCTTCTGCTTTCCTCTTGGATTTGGGGCTTTAATTCCTTCCACAGGTTAGGGAAATTTTCATCCACTATTTGTTTTAGTAGACTCTGAGAAGATTTCATCTCGCTTCCTTGTGGTACCCCTATTATTCTAATATTGTTCTTTCTGATGGAGTCAGAAAGTCCTTGTAGGGCTCTTTCATTTCTCTTGATTTTCCTTTCCCTTTCTTCTTCCCTCTGTGACATTTCCATGTTTGTATCTTCAATTTCACTCATCCTTTCCTCTAGCTGGTCAGCCCTGTTTCCTATGCGGGTCAGTTCTTTTTTCAGCTCTCCCATGATGCCTTTCATTTCAAGGAGTTCCTTTTGGTTCTGCTCTAGCGTCTCAATTTTGTTGGTAAAGTACTCATTTTGCTCAGTAAATTTCTTGTTGAGGTCATTTAACTGTGTCTGGGTACTTTGCCAGCATTGAGTGAGCTCTCTGAGTGTCTTGATTAATGCAGCCCTGAATTCTGTTTCACTTAGATTTGATTCCAAGTGTGCAAGGTCCTTTACTAAAGACTGCCCCTGATCTTCTGGAGGGGCTTTGGATTCTGAGTTGTGAATTGTGTTTGATGTGGTTCTTTTTGCTTTACGCATGAGTCTGTTTTCCCTCTGGGGGGTTACCTATCAGATGGGCTTCTCTTTATTTTTTCTTTTGGGCTCAGTTGTGTGAGAAGGATGTTTTGGGAGAGGGTTGGGGGAAGCAGACTGTTTCTGTGTCCTGGGGCACTTCAGGTTGCTGTCTTAGCTGTTAGATAGCAGGGTAAGAAAGATGTGGCCAGGGGTGGGGGCATGTGAGTTGGAGCTAGGGTGGGCCTGAGACACAATAGCAGATTCCTCTTTCAGCAGGGGGGCTGGTGGTTCAGTGCGGGCGGGGCACAGGAGCTCCGGTCTTTCTCTTCTCCGCCTGGCTGCCCCTCCTTCAATCGTATCTGTAAGCCACGCCCGCAGGGCAGCACTTGGATGGGCAGGGGCTTGGCAGAGGCCCCGGTCAGCCGCGCCGTCCCAGGTGCAGGCAATGACACTGCGGCGACCTGGCCAGCAGCCCCGCCGCACGCGCGGGCTGCAACGCCCCAGAGGCCCGGCGGGCGGGATGCCAAAAGCCCAGCTGCGTGCCTGCAAGCCAGCAGCAGCGCTGCAGTGGCCCGGTTAGCAGGCCGCCAAAAGCCTGGTAGCGCGCTCGCACACTGGCTGCCCGGTGGGCAGGGCGCCAAAAGCCCGGATGCGTGCACTCAGCGATGCGCAGTGGCCCAGTGTGCGAGGCTTCGAAATCCCAGTTGCGCACTTGCACGCTGGCTGTGGCGCCTCAGCGGCCCAGCGAGTGGGGCACCAAAAGCCTAACTGCGGGCTGGCAAGCAAGCAGCAGCGCAGCGGCGGCCGGTGGGCGGGGCGCTGAAAGGCCAGTTGCGCATCAGCAGCAAAATGCCAAGGCGGCCCAGTGGGCGGGGCACCAAAAGCCCGGGCACGCACACACAGCGGCGCCGCAGGGGCCCAGTGGGCAGGACGCCGAAAGCCCTGTGTGCACAAGCCAAAGCTCGGGCGGCCGCTCTATGCTCCCAGCTCTGTTGAGACCACTGGATTCACTCTAAGCACATCCAATGCAGCTATGCCCACTCAGGCCCCAGCCCTCACTCCAAGAGCCCTGTCTTCAGAAGGCGCTCCTTCATAGTCAATCTTCTCCATAAATCAGGGGTTCTGAGCTGTTGTGGGCTGGTGCCCTGCTCTCACCCCGCCCACCGGGAAGTGCAGCCTCCCTGCTCCACAGTCCCTGTTCCATTTTAGGCTCTGTGATCTGATTAGGGCACTGTGTGCTGTCCCTTGAGTTCAAATGTTAAATTGTCCACAGTCTTGTGGGGATTCCACGCTCCCTAGGTCTCGACTTCCAGCCTGCCCATGATCCAGCTCCACTTTGACCCTAGTCCCCCAAACCCCTTTGTTTTTGCCAGCCCCGGGTCATGCTCCGAGTCTCTGTCCTCGAACCGCTGCTTCCCTTTCCCTCTCCCGCTCTCGTCTTTTTTCTCTAACCTTTGTGTGTTGTTCTGCGTTGTGTGGTTCTCTTAGTTGAGGTTTCTTCTCAGGGTTTTCCCTGTGGATTCCCCTCTGTTCACAAGGCCCTTCCCAGGCAGTTATCGGCATTCTTCTCTCATGCCGCCATCTTGGATCTCCTGAATTCCATTCTTACTACCAGGTCATTAAGTGAATTGATCAATAAGTGAGAAGCTTAAAATTGGATGTTTTGTAGTGTATCATAGTGCCATAATGTATGTATTTTTCAATAGCTAGCACATGACACCACACTTATAAATGGAATTTGTAGTCGTGTGTGATTGCAAATGCTTTGTGTTGTGATTACTGACTGAAAATGAGATAAAGACTGAGAAGGAATTTCCCATACTAGAGAACTGCTTGTACGTCTGAGTGGTAATTAAACAAGTAGGTTGTTAAGTGAGGACTTGCTGTCTAATGGAATATTGCTTGGCCATGAAAGAGAATGTATTCTTGTCTCTGCAGTAGCATGAATGGACCTGGAGGGTATTGTGCTGAATGGAGTGACACACAGAGAAAGACAGATACAATGTAATTTCACTTCCATGTGGAATCCAAAGAACAAAATAACACAGAAACAAACTCAGAGATACAGAAAACATTTTGATGGTTGCCACGTGAGAAAGTAGAAGGGATTAAGAAGTTTAAATTGATTGCTACAAAGTAATTATGGAGATATAGAATATAGCATAAGAAATATAGTCAATAATATTATAAGAGCTATGTATGGTGTCAGATGGGTACTAGATTTATTAAGGTGATATATAGAAGAGCGTTGGGTGACAGGGTGAAAAATGTGAAGAAATTAAGAAGTACAAATTGGTAATTACAAAATAGCAATGGGTAGTCATGAGGATATAAAGTAAAGCTTAGAGAATATAGTTAATGATATGGTAATAACTATGTATAATGCCAGATGGGTATTAGACTAGACAGGGAGATCATTTCTTAAATTATATAAATGTCTAACCACTAGGCTATACACCTGAAATTAATATAAAATTATATTGAATGCCAACTATAATTAGAAATTTAAAAAGTGAGGAAAATAGTGAATGGAAATAAAAGGTCTAAATATCTAAAGGGTTGCTGGACTTATGGTGATTGCCTTTTTAGGTATATAAATGTTGAATAACCATGGGGTACCCCTGAAACTAATATAAATATTGTATGCTACCTATGTTTTTGATTAAAAAAAACCTTTATTAAATGTTCTGGAAACACTATATATACAAAATAAATATAATATGTGGCTAAAATAAGAAGCAGGTTGGAAACCATTAAGCACATCACTGGAGGAAGAATGCTGGGAATGAGAGGACCAACCTAAATGTGGGCTTTCTTATAATGGCTTATTCAGAGGACCAGCCCTGAGGCTGGATGACAAGCAACAAGTACACTGTTGAGAGCAATGGAGTCAACAATAAGAGGAACTGAGACATCTTTGTGAAGTTCAGAAAGAAGCCTGTACATCTGGGAAATTGGGAAGCATACCCTGATATCTTCCCAACATGGCAAAATGGTCTTGCTTTTAAGAAAGGCTACTGGAGGAAACCGGGATGGCTCAGTGGATGAAGGGGTCGCTTTGCTGAGGATCAAATCCCAGCTCCTGCCCATTCAAACCTCTTGCTGAACTGGGGTGTTCTTCTCATGCAGGAGGCCCCCAGTTTGATTCTCAGACCCCAGTTTGGCCCCTGGATAAAGGGAGTGTGCCTCCCATGCAGGAGGCCCCCAGCTCAGTTTCTGCCCTGCGCAGCCCCTGCCCACCTGTGTGGAATGAAACTATGTCAAAAACTGATGACATGACTGGAGACTGCTCTGGGCCCTCCCTCTTCTATGTCTCTCTCTGTCTCTGTCTCTGTCAAAAGCAACAAAATAAATCTGCTTTAAAAATGCTTCTCTGTCATGTGGATTGGGACTATACACGTAACTCTGTCTCAAAAGGAAGCCAGCTCTGAAATGAGAAAGCAGCAAGAGCTTAATTTAAACCTGTGGAAAGGAACAACAGTAGTGACGGCGCAAGGGATCCAGTGTGTAGAATAAAAAGGCAGGGCCTAGGGCATGTGAATGTAGGGGCTGGGCTCACAAGCTCCAGGCAATCTTGGCTGCTAAACTCCAGTGTTAACTGAGAAAAGGGATGGATCCCAAAATATGGTGTGTTTTGGCACTAGGGTAAAGCCTGCATTTATGGAAAATACCTTGTCCTCTGGGGCAATATGTTGTTTCTCTAAGGCCCCCAAAATTGTACTGATAACAGAAAGGAAGAGAAAAGAAGTACAAGATCATAGAAAGTTACTGTTTGGGAACATAGAGGTAGTATCCTTACAGTTCTTTTCTCTACAAGGAGGCCTTCAGATATATCACAGAAGGTCAAGTTTATTCCCAGATCAGCAATCTTTTAAGGGATGCCCCTGAAGCAAATAAAATGCAACACCTTGAAATTGATGAAAGTGCTTTTTTCATGAATGCATAATAACTTCATGTCTCCAGGTAGGCCAGGTGAATAACAAACCAATCATTCTTCCCAGTTGTATACAGCCCAAGGAGCACCAGGCACCAGGTGGGCACTCAGACAGTGCTTACTAAGAACAGCCCCATATATGAGTCTAGACATTAATCTCAGAGGTTCAGATGCCATACTTTATTAGAACTCAGAGGACAGGGCCTATGAAATTATGATTGCTTCAGTTAATCAAGTATGACAGAAATGAGCTTATGTGACATAAAAGGCCATGCTGCTTCCACCTGATTCTCTTGGGGAGGCCCCCTCTCAGAAACCAGTAATTATTCTGTGAGAAGCCCAAACTACTTGGAGATACCATGTGTAGATATTTCAGGACTTCAAGTAAAGCCAGCGTAGGTACCAGACACATAATTGAAGAAGGTCCCTGTTGATTCCAGTCCCCACCTATTTAAAGCACTCCAATGCAGGACCAAGATTTCACCATGCTTCTTCTGAGAACATAAAAATGGTTGCTGTTTTAGAGCATTAAGGTTGGAATAATTTGCTACTTAACAATAATAACTGGGATGACTGACTAAGGGTTGTACAAACTGACACTAACCCACTTAATTTATAACCATTTGTATCACTTTATAGAACCATGTTTTGTGTATTCGAAGTTCTAAGAAAGACTAGACATCAGAAACTGTCTTGGAAATCGAGGAAGAGAAGATTTGTGTTTTCAAGGGATATTTCTTTATGGCCATAGAGTTAAGGCCTGATGAAATATCTTTTTTATTTTATTTATTTATTTATTTTTATTTTTTTATTTTTATTTTTTTTTGGATGAAATATCTTGACTCTATTTTAGATCAACAGTCCTATTTTCGTCTTTTAAGAAAATATTAGTGCTATGCACTGTACCAAATGCTGAGTGTATAAGCATGAATAAAAGGAATTCTGTTTGCTAGTTTATATTTTAGAAGAGAACATAGACATAAACTACCCCATCTTAACACAATTTATTAAGTCTATGAGAGAAGAAGGAATAAGTGCAATGTGAACGTGACAACTGAGCTGAATTTGGCTGGATGAATAAGTAGTAGTCAGTGGAAGAAAGACAAAGAGGGTATTCTATGCAGAGGGAACTACATATGAAGGTATGGAGGAAGAAAACCACATATTTTATTCTGAGAACCATAGACCTTTGGTTCTTTGGTGTGTAAAGTGCAAATGGGGAGAAGTAGGGGAAAGGCCCAGGGCAAGGGATCTATGAACTGCCTGGATATATCCTGTTAGGAGTTTGGATTTCACAGTGTATGTGACTGAAACCCATGGGACATTTATAATACAAATAGAAAGTGATGTGGTC
This sequence comes from Craseonycteris thonglongyai, assembly GCA_004027555.1. Lineage (NCBI taxonomy): Eukaryota > Metazoa > Chordata > Mammalia > Chiroptera > Craseonycteridae > Craseonycteris > Craseonycteris thonglongyai. Next base: position 22,462 of record PVKE010019302.1, on the reverse strand, counting down.
CAACTGTATTTTAGATAAATCACTCTAAGGGTTGTATCAGTGATATAACTGAGATGGCAAGTGTGAGGGTAGAGAAACATACTGGGTGATTATTTCAAAAGCCCAAATGAGGAACTACAAAATACCAAACTTGAATAGATGTAGCAGGTATGCCAAGGAGGGAATGAATTTCAAAATATTTTGTAGGTAAAATTTTCAGGATTTTGTAATCAATTAGATGCAAGTTGAGGACTAGAGAAGAATCAAGTATTATAAGCTTCAGGTGCTTGTGAGATGCATATATAGAAATACCCAACAGAATTTGTATGCTTGAATCTGAAGATGAGGGAACTTCAAATTTAAATATGTATCGGAAGTTACAGAACTAGATAAAACTTCCAAAGAAATATGTGTAAAGACAGGAATAATAATAAAGGTAAAACCTGGAGGAATTTCAAAGTCAAAGAGAGTATGGATAAATAAATTAAGCTATAGCCATGCAATGAAGTATTATACAAGCATAGCAATAAAATTAATACTGCATACATTTCCAACAAAACAGATAACTCTTGCTAATAAAATTGAGAGAAAATACAAGTATTGGGAAATGCATGATATAAATTACACAAAGTTAAAACTCACCAAAAAAAAAAAAAATCAACAAATTCTATGTGGATAAAACTTCAGTAAATAGTAAGAGAATGAAGAGCACAAAAATCTTAGTGGAACACCAAGGTGGGCCAGAGAAGGAGGCCATTGGAGACAGATAACACACAGCTCCAGCGGTATTGCTAACACTGTTTCTTAGAATAGGAGAAAGCTTCACAGGTATGAACAGCCATAGCTCATATGTATATTACATATATTGGTTTTCAATATTTGAAGTATTTTGTAACAATATCTTTAAATGAACAAAAAAGTGACCAGGAGACAAAGAAGTCAAGACAGAAAATGTAAATTACTCGTTCAAGCAGCTTGACTGAGAACGATACGAGATGGAAGATATGAGATTGAGGACGTCCTTAGCATGATAGTGATGTGTACAGTTGTATAGATTCAAGGGAATAAGCATATTGGAAAGAGAACAGATAATGTGTGATTCACTGACCACAGGGAGGCTGAGGAAAGGACCATTTAGGTTGGTGCAAAACTAATTGCAGTTTGGGACTGTAAATTTTAAATGATATATCTATGCTCAAACACACCTTAATTTGTCAAAATAGGAACCATTGAAATCAACACATTTTTGCAAGTGAGTAATAAGTTCTGTTTGTGCATTCCTGTAGTGTAAGAATCTGTGCTTCAGGATTTCATGAACTCCTGAAAATGAAAAGAATTTTCTGCATCTTGCTGGTTGTGGAAGTGTTTTCCCTGTAAAAAGTTGTCAAGATGCTTGAAGAAGTGGTACTCAGCGACAGATCTAGTGAATATGGTGGATGAGGCAAAGTTTCTAGCCCAATTTGTTCAACTTTTGAAGCATTGGTTGTGTGACATGTGGTCAGGCATTGTCGTGGAGAAGAATTGGGGTCTTTTCTGTTGACAAATGCCAGCTGCAGGTGTTGCAGTTTTGGTACATCTCATCTGGTTTCTGAGCATACTTCTCAGATGAAATAGATTCACTGGGGTTCAGAATGCTATAGTGGGTCAGACCGGCAGCAGACCACCTAACAGTGACCATGACCTTTTTTTTTGGTTCAAGTTTGGCTTGGGAAAGTGCTTTGGAGCTTCTGCTCAGTCCAACCACTAAGCTGGTCATCACTGGTTATCATATCAAACCCACTTTTTGTTGCCCGTTACAATCTGATTAAGAAATGGTTCATTGCTGTTGCATAGAACAAGAGAAGACAACACTTCAAAACAATAATTTTTAAATATTTCAGTCAGCTCATGCGGCACCCACTTGTCAAGCTTTTTCACCTTTCCAATTTGCTTCAAATGCTGAACAACCATACAGTGGTTGACACTGGGTTCTTGGGCAACTTCTTGTGTAGTTGTAAGAGAATCAGCTTTCGTGATTGCTCTCAGTTGGTCATTGTTGCCTTCCGATGGCCAGCCACTATGCTCCTCATCTTCATATCCCTTGTCTCCTTTGCAAAACTTCTTGAACCACCACTGTACCATATGTTCATTAGCAGTTTTTGGACCAAATGCATTGTTGATGTTGCGATTTGTCTCTGCAGCTTTATGACCCACTTTGAACTCAAATAAGAAGATCGCTGAGATTTGCTTTTTGTCTAACATCATGTCCACAGTCTAAAATAGATATAAAAGAAACAGCAATAAGTCATTAGTAAAAAAACATGAAGTGAGAAATGCACATTAAAATGATGTATAATATAACCATATTTATTTAAGAATGTAATCCAATAGCAAATAGCAAATTTCAAAAGTGCAAAAACCATAATTACATTTATACCAACCTAATATATACAGTAGACTCTTAGTTAACCAGCACCTATGGGGATTAGCAGATGCTGGATAAATGTATCTGGCACTCTCGAGCAACTGGAAAAACTCTCAAGCAACTGACTGGTTGCTTGAGAGTGCTGGTTTCTTGGATTCTGGTTAACTGAGAGTCTACTGTATATACAGGGTCCAGCAGAAGCAATGATCTGCCAGAGCATTACCAGCTCATAGAAAAGAGCGTTACTTCTGCCAGATCCTGTATGTGACTAATAAAGTAATAATCATAGTGGCCCAGGAAACTTTCTATTTTTATTTTTTAAATTATATTTTATTTTTACTTACTTTTTATTTTTTTATTGCTAAATTTATTAGGGTTACATTGATTAGTAGAAATTACATGGGTTCCTGGTATACAACTCTTTCCATCATCATATATTTAGCTCCCCCTCCCTCATATCCCACCCCAGTCCACGCCCCATCCTCAGGTAACCACTGAACTATTGACTATATCCATGAGCTTTTGTTTCTCTGTTTTCAGTATTATGTTCCACAAATGAGTGAGGTCATGTGGCTCTTAGCTTTTTCTGTCTGACTTATTTCACTTAACATGATGATCTCAAGTTCCATCCATGTTTTTGCAAATGGCAGAATTTCATCTTTTCCAATTTCTAAGTAGTATTCCATTGAATATATGTACCATAGCTTTTTTATCCATTCATCTATCAAGGGGCACTTTGGTTTTTTCCATATCTTGGCCACCACCATGAATAGCACTGCAATGAACATTGGGTACATACGTTCTTACGAACTAAGGTTTTCAAGTTTTTTTGGGTAGATATCCAGAAGGGGGATTACTGGGTCATAGGGTAGCTCCATTCTCAATTTTCTGAGGAATCTCCATACTGTCTTCCATAGTGGTTGTACCAATTTGCATTCCCACCAGCAGTGTATAAGAACGCCTTTTTCTCCACAGCCTCTCCAGCACTTGTTGTTCCTTGTTCTGTTGAATATATCCATTTGAGCAGGTGTGAGGTGGCATCTCATTGTGGTTTTGAATTGCAGTTCCCTAACAGCTAGTGAAATTGGAGCATTTCTTCATATGCCTGTTGGCCATTTGTATGTCTTTGTAGATAAAGTGTCTGTTTAGGTCTTCTGTGCATTTTTTAATTGGATTGCTTGTTTTTGTTGTTGTTGTTATTGCTATTGTTGTTATTGAGTTGTATAAGTTCTTTATATATTTTAGATATTAACCCATTATCAGAGGCATTGTTTGCAAATATTTTCTCTCCCAATTGCTTGGTTGCCTCTTTGCTTTGTTAATAGTTTCCTTTGCTGTGCAGAAGCTTTTTAGTTTAATAAAATCTCATTAATTTATTTTTGCTATTAGTTCCCTTGTAAGGTCAGGTTCATTAAGTCCTCCCCAAACCCAAAGTCTGTAAGTTTAGTACTGATGTTTTCTTTTATACAATTTACTGTTTCTGGTCTTATGTGGAGGTCTTTAATCCATTTTGAGTTAATTATAGTATATGGTGACAGATGGCAGTTCAGGTTCATTCTTTTTAAGTAGTTTAATTTTCAGAAGGAAACTATCCTTTTCTGGGAAAGCCTCTCAGGTTTCCCTCTACCATCCCTTTAGGAGCTATTTGTGTACAGATACCTTTCAAGTTCCCTAGCATGAAACATGCCTGAGTATACAGCATGAGCACAACAGATACTTCCTACTAAACTGAACAGGAATATGATTATTGCTCTAAGTCTTAGTTTGGACTTCAGGGGGAAAAAAAGCACAAACCATTGGTAGGTGACCATATTATCAAATGTGTAAACTTCAACAAATCCAACAATTCAACAAATCCAAGTCATGCTGGAATGATGTCATTCGGGTTTTAAATTCTAATTGCTCCTTACTAGGGAGTAATCTCACTAGAAATAACTCAGGATTTCAGTTCTATTTTCACTTGTTTCTTTATGTCATTTCCCCTCATCTGTCCCTGATCTTGTCATAGATGGTAGATCTCCCCTGTACTTATTTGGTATCTGGTTATCACTTGGTATTCAATAGCTTTCTCTGCTTTAGTTGAAGAACAAGTACTATGCACCTTTGGCTATTTCTCTTATTTAGCCAAGTCTGTTGCTAATTTTATTGTCCAGACCTCACATACTGTTCTCTCTCTCTCTCTCTCTCTCTCTCTCTCTCTCTCTCTCTCTCTCTCTCTCTCTCTCTCTCTTTCAGTCAATCATAGTCTGCAGAAACATAGAATGTTTTCTAGTGTTCCATGTTTAGTCTCTCTTGTGTTTATTGCCCCAAGTTCACCTATCTATGATCATATCTTGAAAGAATTCTTGAATTATTGGATCTGTGGCTAGGCTAAAGAAAAATAATAAAGAATGAGGAAGAAGAAGAAGAAGAAGAAGAAGAAGAAGAAGAAGAAGAAGAAGAAGAAGAAAAGGAGGAGGAGAAGGAGGAGGAAGAAGAAGACTGAGAAGAAGAAGGAAGAGGAGGAGGAGGAGATTTCTTATTCTAAAAGCTGGTACATAAATTTTTCTTAAGGACAGGCCTATTTTTATTTTGGAAAACACCATCAATCACTTGAGGGTGGAAGGTAAGACCTTGAAAAGTTGAGTTTGCGTGTGACAAAACAACAACAACAACAACAAAAACGAACAAAAAATACAGCCAGAAATCCACAAGAGATAGTTTTCTTCTTAACATAAAATGAGAGCGAGTTTCTTATGGTATTAAGCTATAATCTCCTAACAGACTATACCCACCCTACAGATAACTAAAAACACTACACATAATATAAAACTCAACTACCTGAAAGTACTGGAAAATTAACCAAAGCAGTGAGATTTTGAAACAGAGATAAAATGCAGCTGTCTTTCTGTACTAAAGAACATGAGTCAACCCAAGCCAAGGAAAAGTGAAAAGGGAATCCTGGAAATGAGAAAGCCACAAAGGAGAGCCCCAATTTCTATAAATAAACTACCTGAATTTCCAGTTTACCCCTGACAAACGCACACGTGAGCAGACTCAAAAGACTCAGAGCAGTTTTTATCCAACACTAAGAGATGTGATCTGAGCTCTGAATGGTGCCCATTATAGGTGAGAAAGGGATTAAGTTGAACTCTAACCAAATTAATTGTTGCTAAAACAAAATAGCAACTATCTTGAAGAAAAAATAATGGAATCCAAAGTTGTCATAAAATTGCATTCATAATGTCTAGTACACTACAAAAGTAATCAGTAACGAACCAAGAAAATGACATCCATTCTCAAAGCAAAAGATTTAGAACAGAGGCCAATCTTGTGAAGTCCCACATGTTGGAATTATTACATATGGATTTTTAAACCATTATTATGCATGTGTCCAATGAGGTAAAGGAAAATACACTTGTAATGAATGAAAAAGAGGGACTGTTAACACAGAGATGGAAAATATACAAGAGCATCAAATGCTAATTCTAGACCTGAAAAATAAAACAGCATTCTACTATGTACACATTTAATTCCTAAAACAAGCAAACAAAACAAATCTGACAGCACCGATTATTGGCAAAGATGTAGTATAATTGCATCTTTAATACACTGCTAATGGTGTAAAATGTGCAACCACATTGGCAGTTTCTTAAATAAACATGAGTCGGTAGCATGACTCAGCCATTCCACTCTGACATATTTACCCAAGATAAATAAAAATGTCCACACAAAGGTTTGCACACAAATGTTTTAGCAGTTTTATTTGCAATAATGCCAAACTAGAAAGAACCCAAATGTTCATCAGCAGGTGAACTGGTAGACAAAATGTCATCCATCCCAGGCAATGAGATACTTACTACTCAATAAAAAGGAATACATGTGGATGAATCCAAAGTCATTAAATTGAGTGAAGTAAGCCAGGCACTAAAAAGGAACACAAAGTAATAAATACTATTTTTCTAATTTTATGAAATTTAATACAATTCTATAAAATGCAAGCTATAATGAACAGAAGTCACTTACATGTAAAGATGGCATATTAGCTGGGGACGGAGAGAGGTTAGATTGCAAAAAAGCATGAGGAAACTTGTGAGTGATGTAAATGTTCTTCATCTTGATTGTGGCAGTAGTCTTTCTGTATATGCAATTGTCAAAACTCATCAAATTGTACACATTAAAGAATTCTATTTGTTTTATGTGAAATAAACTAATAAAGTTAATTTTAAAAATTAATGGTAAATCAGGAGTAAATCAGAGGAAGGCAGAGACAAGAAGAAGATCAAGTAGCATAGAAATCTAGTGGAGTCCAGGAAAGCAATGAAGGTTACCACCTCTTAAGATCAGGGGTGTTTAATATTGGCTAGAACCTACGCAACTTCCTGCAATATAACCCCACCCCATCTTCTACAAAACTTTTATAATCCTGAGAAATGCAAAACAATCTGTGAGTGGGTTTTCATAAAAATTAAGGATGGATACATATGGCTTGATATAGGATGGGACAAGGAAAACATACAGAATGCAAAGAAATGAATCATTAATTGAGTGATTTCAGCACAAATCACTGAGTCTAGGGCCACAGTCCACCAGGCAAATTTAATCCCAAACCGGAATAAATCAGGGAGACACTGGTCTTCCTGTGAGGTTTAAACCAGGAATTTGAGACAACTATATCCAGATCTTAAAGGGCAGCATATATCCAGCTAATATTCTGGGTAAGATCTATAAAACCTCTGAATGGTAAACTTACCCTTTGGTCATCTGTCTTTATGAACCTAAATGTGGAACCTCTACATTTTTCTGGCAGTAATCATCAATCGGAGAGACAGAATATCTCATGTAGACTATCTAAAAATTGTAACAATCCAACCAATTCATTGTCTCCAGAGTATGGCCTAGGCATATGTATTTTTAAATTGCTCCAAGAAACTCTACACTGGTCTCTGGGTCAAAGAGAAATGACTGAATGGTTCACATTTTTATCCAGATATGACTTACCACTTTAACTATTTAGGTTCTTGACTCCACTGGAACCACAAGTCTCAGCCATGGGCTGGTTTGAATCTTCTGGTCACAGACTCAATCACTCCTTAATGACAAACCGGTCTTTGACACAGAAATTCAGGACCAAAGAAAGACTTTTCTGGGATATATTGGAAAACTATGCCCTAAGTAACAAAATTACTCTGTCTCTATAAAGGATTTCTTGTTATTTTATCCCAAAACTTTCTTTCTTCTGAATTCTGAGCAAGAAAGGTCATGCTTCTAAATGTCCCAGCTAAACTGTTGCTGTCCTGACAGAAATGCCTTTCCACACTTTCAACCACCCAACTCTTTTTCATCCACAAAATAAACCATACAAATGCCCTAGAACTGATAGATTTACATAAGGAAAACTGAAATAACAAATGTTAAAATAATGTACAATAACCATCTTCGTATTTGTTACCTAGAATTTACCTGTTTTTGTTTTTTTGTTTGTTTGTTTTAGTGTGCAAAGATTAAATGGAACTATTATTCATCTTGGCAAATAAGACGGTTTTTTAAAAAATCTTTTTCAATGTTCGGCATTCTGGATATGATTCCAAGATAAATATGATGGACTATATTATTCCTGAGTTAACACTACTTTGATTCTTCCTATATATCATATATACATATACTAAACATATATTAAGTAGTTTAATCATCACAACTCCATGAGTTATTATTTTTATCCTTATTATACACAAATGGAAACTGAGAATACAGAGGTTAGACAACTTTCTGAAGATCAAGTGCTAGGCGGAAGGTTGAGATTTCGGCCCAGCTGTCTGGAGCTGGAGACATCTCCATCACTATGCCTTGCTGACTCTGGGAGCTCAATACCTCTCTATTGATCATTCCTCCAGAAACACATTTGCCATACAGTGGCATTTGAAAATGGTCATGGAAATAGCTGAAAGTGCTTACTCAATTTTAACCCTCTACACTGTATATTATAGAGATAATATTGTTAAAAATGTATTTTGCTGCATTGTTCGGTATCATCAACATTCAAAAATAAGTAATCTAAAAATCCATGCAAGAATAAGGAAATGTTTGTTTAATATTTTTAAAAAATAATTGTATATTGTGAGTTTTTTTATACTCTTATATTTCTGCTTGGGCCACCAAGAAACCCAGAGCTTAATTTGTAAAACATTTTAGAAGCACGTGCCCTTTTACCATAGTATTTGCTTATTGAGTTTGCTTTCTCTCATATTTTCTCTGTTTTCATTGATGTGACTTTTTATTTTATCTATTTCTCTAAATTTTACATATATTTTACGCTACTTTAAATCTTTTGTAATACAAGGTGAGTATGGAGTATAAAAATAGAAACAATTTTTTAAAAGTAGAAATTTTAAAAGACCCAAAGCCTTACTGGTAACACATGTGGTTTTAAAAAGAAAGAAATATTGTATTGTTCTGGGAAAAGCTTTACTTATTTAGAACCAATTCCTGCTTCATAGAAAGTCTCCTCTTAAATATTTCTGTCTCTCTGTCTGTCTATCTGTCTGTCTCTTCTTCTCTCTCCATTCCCCCTTCCCTTCTTCCTATTGTTAAAAATAACACTACATTTGGGAAGCTGGGATGGCTCAGTGGGTTAAGCGTTCACTTTGCAGCATCTGGGACTGAGGAGCGAATCCCGGCCCCGGCCCATGCAGATCCATGTGCTGAACTGGGGAGTGCCTCCAGTTCAGTTCTCTTTCTGTCTCTGTATCTCTCTCTCTCTCTCTCTCTCTCTCTCTCTCTCTCTCTCTCTCTGTCAAAAACAATTAAATTTTTTTTCTAATAAATAACACTACAACTATTTTATTGTTAAACACAGCTTTGCATTCTAGTGTGAATATATCTTCAGAATAAATTATTAGAAATATAATTATTTGACTTCCATTTTGTAACAGGTTGTTTATTCTTTGTCTTATCAACCTAAAATAATAATTTATTTATATAATTAATCTTTTGTTAATGTATAGTAGATATTTTACTAGGTCGTCATTGTTTTATGATTGTGTTTATGTATTTTATATATGTTTACCTAGTTTAGTGGTTACCTGAGGGTAAGGGGGAGGTGGGTGGGAGAGATGGGTGGGGGGCAGTAGGAAGGGGGAATCAAACATACGGTGATGGAAAGTGAGCTGACCTTGAGTGGTGTGAGCACATAATGCGATGTATAGACAATGTAATGTAGAATTGTACACCTGAAAACAATGTAATTGATATCATATAATGTCACCCCGATAAGTTTAACAAACAAAAAAAGAAATCAAAGGTATTATTTTTAAGTTTTCAGGTTTTTCTTTTTATGTTTAGAAATGTCTATTATACTGCAATTATATAAAGAAAGCCACATATTTCTTTCAATCTTTTTACAATAAAACCTTTAATTAATCCACCACTAATTTTTTTTTCCAAAGGATAGCAAGTGGTGTTAACGTAATTTGAATAATATATCTTTTCCCCACTGCTACATTTATCACCCACAAAATCCTCATTTATGTTAGGGTCTATTCCTTACTATTGTATTACATTGATTTGTTTACCCATTTATCTATTGTGTCAAACATTTTAAAATTTCAGTTTTCTTAAAATTTCTGCTAAACATTATTTTACCTTTTACTTATCCTTAAAAAAAGATATGGCTATTCTTAAAAACAAAAAAATTAAATTACAGTTGACATTCAATATTAGTTTTAGGTGTACAGCATAGTGGTTAGACATTTCTATAACTCAACAAACTGATCACCCTATAAGTGTAGTACCCACCTGACCCCATATATAGCTATTATACTATTATTGACTACATTTCCTATGCTGTACCGTAGTTTACATCCCCATGACTACTTTGTTACTACCAATTTGTACTTAATCTCTTTATCTTCTTCAACTCCCTCTCACCTGGTAGCCAACAATTTGTTCTGTTTATCTATGAGTTTGTTGTTTGTTTGTTTTGTTGTTTTTTATATTCCACATATATGTAAAATCACGGTATTGGTTTTTCTCTTACTGACTTATTTCACTTAGTATAATACCATCTAGGTCCACCCATGTTTTCGCAAGAGGTAAGATTTCATTATTATTTTTTTTTAATTTTATTGTTTGAGAGAAGGAAAGAAAGAGAGAGAAGGGAAGGGCCCAGAGCAGACTCCATAGTTGTACATCATTAGTTATGACATGGTTTCACTCCACACAGGTAGACACAGGGCTGTGTGAGGTGGGACCCAACTAGGGGCCTCCTACCTGGGCCATTATGGTGGCTACCAGCCATGCCTCAGTTCAGCATATGGGTTTGCATGGGCTGGGGCCAGAAATAAAATTCCTTAACTGGCAATTGTGACTCAAGCTCTCAACCACTGAGCTATCTCAGCATCCCCAGATTTTCATTATTTTTAATGGCTAACTAATATTTCATTGTATGTATGTACCATTCTTCTTTATCCAGTCCTCTATTGATGGACAGTTAGTTTACTTTCATATCTTGGCTATTGTAAATAATGCTGCAATGAACATAGGGGTGCATATGCCTTTTTGAATTAGTGTTTTGGATTTCTTAGATAAATACCCAGAAGTGGAATTGCTGCTGGGACATATGGTAGTTCTATTTTATTTTTCTTTTAGATTTATATTATTGTTTTTGAAAGAGAGACAGACAGACAGAGAAAGGGGAGAGCCCAGGGCAGTCTCCATCATTGTATGTCATTAGTTTTTGACAGTTTTATTTCACAGGTAGGCAGGGGGCTGCACTGGGCAGGAACAGGCTTGGGGCCTCCCGCATGGGAATCCCACCATGGTGGGAACTGAACTGTGGTGGGAAGCATACTCCATTTTAGCATATGGGTCCGCATGGGTCAGGGCCGGGGCTGGGACCAGACTCCATCCTCAGATCCTGGGACTGCAATGCCTGAGCCATCCCAGCTTCCCAGTAGTTCTATTTTAAATTATATTCAGCAAACTTCATACTGTTTTCCATAGTGGTTGCACCAATTTGCCATCCCACCACAGTGCACAAGGGTTCCATTTCTCCACACCCTCATCAATATTTCTTTGTTGATTTATTGATGATAGCCATTCTGACAGGTGTGAGGTGATACCTCATTGTGGTTTTAATTTGCATTTCTCTGATGATTAGTGACATTGAGCATCTTTTCATATTTATTGGCCATCTGTATGTCCTCTTTGTAGAAATGTCTGATCCTCTGCCCATTTTTTAATTGGATTGTTTGTCTTTTTGGTGTTGACTTGTATGAGTTCTGCATAAATTTTGGATATTAACTCTTTACCTATCATTGGTGAATACTTTTTCCCATTTAGTAGATTGTTTTTTTTGTTTGGTTGATGGTTTCCTTTGCTATGTAAACATTTTTTTTATTTGAAATAATCCCATTTGTTTTTTCTTTGATTTTCCTTGCCTAAGGAGACATAATAAAAAAATATTGCTAAAAGCAATGTCAGAGAGTTTACTGCCTATGTTTTCTTCAATACGTTTTGTGGTTTTGGGTATTACATTTAAATCTTTGATTTATTTTGAGTTCATTCTTATATATGTTGTAAAAAAGTGGTCTAGTTTTTTGTTGTTGTTGTTTGTTTTTTGCATGCATCTATCCAGTTTTCCCAAAGCCATTCATTAAGAAACTGTCTTTATTCCAATGGTTTATTCTTGAAGATATGGCTTTCTTAATGTTCATTTTAAAATATTTTTTCAACTCCCCCAAAACCCATCTTATTTTTAAGACTTATTTTATTGTTTTTGACATAGAGAGAGATGGAGAGAGACAGGGAGAGAAGCAGGATGGACCAGAGCAGTCTCCATAGTTGTACATCATCAGTTTTTGACATAGTTTTATTCCACACAAGTAGGTGCAAGGGCACACAGGGCAGGAACCGGGCTGAGGCCTCCTTCATGGGAAACATGCCCCAGTGCCTATGAGTCCGCATGGGCCAGGGCCAGGATTTGATCCTTTGACCCCAGGGCTACAAAGAGAGTGCTCAACCCACTGAGCCATTCCAGCTTCCCCTCATTTTTTTTTTGACTAAAGTGAAATTTATAGATTAATTTAGAGAACATGTATGAAGAATTTTTACAGTAGCAAACTTTATTTTGATATACATATGTCCTATCTCTTTCAATATTATTTTATGATCTTTAGTAGAATTTAAAGGTTCTGTATATCAGCTTTACATAATTCTTGTTAATTTCTAGATATTTCACCTACATTTGATGTTGCTACTTTAAATGGCATCTTGTTTTTTCTATTATACCTTATAAATGAGTGGTGATAGATATGTTTTTTCATATTAATTTTGTAACTAACCTCCTTATTAAACTTTGCTATAGTTTCTTATATTTTAATAGCTATCCTAGATTTTTCAGGTGTACTGTCACATCATCTGCAAATAGTAATGTCCTCTCTAACATTTTCTCTTCTTTCTTTCTTTTTTCACTATAGATAATTATACTTCAGAACAGCATTAAAAATTGATATCTCTGTCTTGTTAATAGATATCTCTGTCTTGTTTCTAACTTTAATAAAGAACTGTATTTGTATTTTCATCAAGTTTGATATTGGCTTTTGTACATAAAATCATGTAAAGAAAATATTTAAATCTGGTTCATAGTTTTTTCTTAATCTTTTTATTTTTATCAAGTTTATTTTTTAATTTGTAAAGGCATTATATTTTATTAAATATCTTTTTAATATTTGTTGAGATGGTATGTTATTATTTTCTCTTACCTATGTAATATATAATAGTTGTTTAAATGCTGTCTTGACCCAGTTTTAAGGCCCTACTTAGTCTGTTCATTTCCTCTTTTTGAGAGGCTAGGTCTATTTCATCACCATCTCCTTTGAGGCTTTTACACTCTAAGCGACTATACACCTGCCTTAATCACCCCAGGGCATGTACCAGATACCTAGGCACAGTCCCTTTGTCCCAGACCTAGCTTGGATTATTCAAAGTGGCCAATCTGCTTGCCCCAGAAACCACAATAAAGGCACTTGCCATAGCCCCAGTGACCTCTGAGCACTGTGCTCCCCCTGGGAGGCCAGGTGAGTGCTCTGGGAGCTGTGAGTAACAACTCTGCTGTCTCTCCATCTTCATCTAGTCTCACCATACCTCATCCTAGGTAAAATGGTAAAGATCACAGATTGATATGGTAAACTCTATTAATAGATATTATAATATTGTCATATTATAATACTTAAACCTTGACATTCCTTGACATAATATATAATCTTCTACTATGCTTTGTGATTCTATATATTAGTGTTTTATTTTAGAATTTTTCTAAAAAATGCAAAGTAATAAGTTAGATTGATATGTGTATTTTTAAAATGCTATTTGTCAAGATTTGTTATCAATATTATAATATGTTGGTTCTATTAAATCAGTCTGGAAGGTTTCTTTTTTTCTCACATACTGGATCAGTGTAAATAGTGTAGCTATTACCTGTTCTTTAAAGGTGTGAAGGAAGAATTAGCTTGTGAAACAGTCTGAGCCTGACTGGGCCTGGAAAGCAGCACGAGGATGGCTCTGTAGCACTTTTTCTTCTAGATTAACTGTTCTCTATAGATTTTCTATGCTTTCTTAGATAAGTTTTCTTTTTTGTTGTTTATCATTTCTAATAGGTGCCAAGTGGGCAAAAGGAAGGCAGCAGGTTGGAGCATAGGTGCCACACTCTCACCCAGCTCCCCACCAGTGCTTCCTTCCAGCCCCAAGCTGCCCACTGCATGTGAGGCCCTTCCCGGGCCCAGCAGGTTCATGCTGTCCTGGCTAAAACTTGCTGAGACACTGAAATAATGCTCTCTGATGTGACGCAAAGCAGTGGGTGGATTGGTTGATTGGCAGTTTGATAGCACTCACCTGAAAACCAAATAAAAATATTTTTTTCTAGTTTGTTTTTTTGTGTATTGACAAGGCACTAGTAGAACATTTCTGAAAGCACTGTCCCAGCTGAGTGCCACAGGCAGAGCAAGGAGGACTTCTGAAGTAAGCAAATATTTTTTCTAGCGTCCAAAACTCTGTGGCTGTGGTTGCTATCACTCTATAGAAGGAAAGTCCTAGAGCACAGAAAGCCCAGGAAGCACAGAAATTAAACACTTGGTACCACATATACCTAGCAAGTGCTGGAGCTTGACTGCACCAAAACAAGGTGAAGAAAGACAGCACAGATGAGAACAAGGAGAATGGGAATACTGCATATCCGATGCTTTAGAAGAGGTAGGGAATACTGCTGTTCTCTGAGTGCATAAAAGCTCAGCTCTGAGAAGAATATATAATACCTGTTGGGGAAGACTCATTTTCAATTTGATTATTATTCACCAAGCCATTATGTGAAAATGAGGGTAGAATGTATTATACAGTTCATTATTCAGATGTAAAGCTAGACCTCACACTTGGGTCATCAGTCTTCTCTATAAATTGACCTGTTCCCCTAAAGGAGAACCAATTCTATTCCACATCCTGACTCCAAAAATAACATCATGTTCCTTAATGCTGACTTTCCAAGTCACAATGATTTTCCAAAAGCATTTGGTGAGTGAGTGAGTGAAAGCGACAGGTAAGAAAGGAGTCTGATGAAGCCACCCCTCTGATCAACCTAGTCCAAGGCCCCACAAAAGAGTCTATTCCAAAGGGCACAATATGAACAGGAACAGGAGAAAGGGTTTATTAATATATATTTCTACCCAGAAATAAATTGTTATTAGTGTCTCAATTAGGCAGTGAAAGAAAATTGTTTACAATTTCTCTTCGTAATAAGGAAAACAAATCGGAATCTACAATTGGCTCCAATAAACTTTCTTCTGTTACAGGCTGTGATTGTTACAATGCATGTTAAAATGCTAGTCATGTTGTGGTCTCCTAAAATATGTATCATTCTGCCAACAAAAGAGAGTTTGGAAAAGACACACACTGTGTGAAGACTCCTTCCCATCCCTTATCCACTACCCTCTGGCTTAGGGGAACCCATAAAGATAGTTCACAAGTTCCAGGGAAGTTGTTAAATAATATCAAATGGAGGTTGGCACAGAGAGTCAGAAGCCTGGCCAGGAAGTGCCACCAGGATCTTCCCAAAGAGTGCAGTAAAGCTCAGTTGGAACTGTGGGGACCAAGATCTTCATAGGACAAGAAAAACATTTCTCTTAACTTCCCTGATAAGTCCTATCTTACTAGAACATAAAGGGCAGCTTCCTAGGGACATTTATATATTCAAAGATTATGTTTTTATTATACTTTCTCCTGAGCTCCACATGCAATTTTAGGTGAGCTAGTTGCCCTCCTATAGTTCTAGTTTAATAGTTTTTTCCTGAGCAATTGATTTATAGCATACACCAAAAAACCCTTATATGCCTCCTTTGGACAAGACAGGACAAGTAGCATGTAAAGATGGGAAAATTAGAGTCAAACCACAAGTCAGAAGAACCAACTTGTGGTTCTGGCTCTGGGAATAGCTAATTGACCTTTGACTTGTCATTCTCATATGTAGTTCTAAGCTTGCTCACCTATTCAGTGAAAGTTCATTCCATTAATAATGCAGAAAACACTTTTCAAGTGTCTTTTATGTGCTGCACACAATACAAAATACTGGGGAAATGAAGGTGAAGATTTATCCAGCCATGCTCTCCATGCAGCATATTGTGTTATGCTATATAGAGTATTATGTATTATAACTAAGATCAGGGTAATGATTTTCTTCAGGAAAAGCATGTGAGAATTCAGAATAGATAGTAGCCAAAGCCCTTTCATTTAGGTGCAATTTTCAAAATATTTTACAAAGGGTAAAGAATTTCACCACCAAGTCCAAGAAGATACACCAGCATTACTCGAATGTACCAGCTGACGATCAACTCAGCATTTATGTTGTAGGAAACTGTTATTTGCCTCCACTTCCTCTTTGCCAACTATGCTCAGTTTTGTTCTGGTGGCAATGTGCCAGGTTTCAGGAGGTGATGTGTGGTTGTCTGTAGTGAAGCATCAGCACCCCATCTGCTGTCAGTGATGGATCTAAGCAGTAACATTGACTCAGCTCAGAGCAGTGAGATGCAAGGTGACATCTTCTGGGGAATTTCTGGAAAAGATTTTCCTCTCTGATGTATGAGAGGATCACAAGAAGAATTCTGTCTCACTTCCTCTCTTATTCCTTACTCAATCTCTCAGTGCCCTGGCAACCCTCCTAACTCTTACCTTAGAGCACTGTCACATGAAGAGTGAGTTTGAACTAGCCATTTGGCAATACTATAAGAATGCCAAGAAAATCTCACACATATCCATCAGCTCTAGTTTGGAGCTGTTGTGCTAATCTAGATATCACCTGTTTATAGATTTATTATTAGTACAAAATCAGAGAGCTATCTAGAAAGTGTCCAGAAGTGTAAAATGAAAAATCGAGGTATTTATGACTGGATTTTTTCTGGACAGCCCTGGTAGATACGCTCTTTGGTTTGAGCCATTCTTACTCAAATTTTCTGTTTTATGCTTCTTAATGCATGTTAATTTATTTCATATCTTCTGCCCCTGAATTTCCTATTTATGAGCAAAAAAAACTTTATACAAAGTGAAGAGTTAGTCTTCCAGCCATACTTACCTCAGGTTTCCCTAGGATAGAATAATTGAACATTTTAGGTTTTGTGGTTTTTTTATATTTATTTTACTGTTTTTTGACAGAGAGAGGGAGAGACAGAGACAGAGAGAGACAGAGAGAAGAGGGAGAGCCTAGAGCAGTCTCCATAGCTGTACATCAGTTTTTGACATGGTTTTGCTTCACACAGGTGGGCAGGAGTTACACAGGGCAGGGACAGGCTGGGGGCCTCCCACCAGGGAGGCTTATCCCTATGAGCTGGAGACCGAACCAGAGGCCTCCAACATGGGAAGCTCGCTCCAGCAAGAACCAAACTGGGGTCTTCCTGCATGGGAAGCACACCCTAGTTCAGCATATATGTTCACACGGGCAGGGGCCAGGACTTGATCTCCTGACCCCGGGGGCTGCAAGACAAGAGCTCAACCTGCTGAGCCATCCTGGCTTCCCCTATTTTAGCTTTTTAAAATAAATCAAAACAAGAGAACCCCCTCCCCCACCCACCACCCTCGGGAAGCAAGTCATTCTGCATCATTTTCTTATACAGAAGTATTGTAGAGGTGTTGGTTCTTTTATGTCCTTGGAAAATGTAACATTGAAACACCTCTCCCATTATGCACAGGTGGAATTTCTAGGCTTAGCCAGGGACAAACATAATATAGCAGGACAGAGTTCTGTGTCCCCTTTATTCTCTACATTTCTTTCCCATTCAGACCTTGAGGAGAAGTGATTGCTTAAAATAATAGCATGTCTTGGGAAGCTGGGATGACTCAGTGGGTTAAGTGCTGCCCTGGAGACCAAGGATTGAATCCCAGCCCAGCCCGTGTGGACCCATATGCTGAACTAGGGATTGCCCCCAGTTCAGTTCTCACCGGGGTGAGACCCCGGCCCAGTTTCTGTCCTGTGCAGCCCCGCGCCCACCTGCTGAATGAAACTATGTGGAAAAACAAGGATGTGCAACTATGGAGACTGCTCTGGGCCCTCCCCCTTCTCTCTGTCTCTGTATCTCTCTCTCTTCTGTATCAGAAAAAATGAAACAAATCTTCAAAATAATAGTGTGTCTAAAGTTATGCTGAGAGATGTTAACTATCCTAAAATTTTTTAATAATCTATATTACTCAGAATTGTAGAAGATCCGCAAGTGACATAAGTCTGGCAGAAGGACCCTAGCCCACATCAGATCTATTATAGACAGGTCTTCTTTAGGACATTGAGTTGACAAAAATAAGTCATGCAAAACTGTGCTTGAATTACCCTAAACATAAAGCTTACAATTTGTAATGGGAAGGGAGTGAGGTCTGGGGGTGACACAATAGGTACCAGGGGATAAATAATTTGAACTATGATTTAAACATAACAGAGAACAGGTATAGAAACAAAATGTCTTTGAAAATACAGGGGGATTATGGCAAGTTTAGAGGTAATACATGGCATAGAAGTCATGAAACTTTAGTAACTGCTTGCTCTGGAGCAATTTTTTGGCAGGTTAGAAACTGCTGAGGAAGCATGTACTAAATTATTGACCACCTGGCAGAAAAAGAATGAAAGGACTTCCAGATTTTGATGAGGTTAGAAATATTTTTAGATATGACATTGAAGAAAGAAGGGATGTCATGAAGTGAAACAAATTCTATGAGCGTTACGCAAATGCTGGTGGAAATTCCATAAATCCCAGCTCTACTACCCAACCTGGTGCATTTTGAGTGGTCTAGAGGATTTGTCCAGTTATCTCAATCGACTTAGGTAGAAGGGAAGACCCTAAATCTGCCCACAGTCAGTGAAACAAACAGCTTGGGGTGACTGGACTGAAGGGAGAGGCAGGAAGAATTGTAAAGGAGTAAATTTGCAAGTTTCTCCTTTCACAAATAGTGATTTCTGGGCATATTCATGGAATCTCCTTTGTCAAATGAGGCCTCATCTTTCATTTCCAGTGAGTGAGAAAGCATTGCTGACAGATGGCACTGTGGAAATTGAAGTTCAAGTGCAGTCAGACAAAGGGCCTGGGGCCTCAGAAAGCTCCAAGTGTCTGCCTAAGACTATTCTCTCAAAAGTGATTTCAGTCCATTTCCATGAGGTTTTTGGCACATATAAACAGAAGGAGAGGTATGCCAAGCAGTGCTGGATAGCACATATCAGGTATATTTACATACACCAATCATCTATGAATGATGACGTTTGCTGCACATTCAGCTATCATATCCAATGGGGCCTCCATAGTCTGTGCCTGGAAAACTGTTTAGCCTGGCTTCCTCTCTGCATATGCTTTCATACCAATAGTTCTAAGAAAATCCTCGTGTGTTTAAGTTGACTTGGCATCTGCATCTCAGAGGATCTAGTCTAATATAACCCCTAATACAAGCTTTTTTTAGTCCACGCATTCTCAATGAAGATTAAATCAACCCTAAGAAAATAAAAATCAATTCTTGGTTACACACGAAAATTTTGATATAATTGTTTGTGGGCCACAGTACCTAAATAGATACACTATATCTATGATGGTAAAATTATATGGAAGAGGGGCAATTAGGAAAGAAACTACAAAAATCTTTTAGGGGACAATAATCTTAAAAGGCTGAGAAATTTTTCTGGATAAATCATTCTCTCAGAAAGCAATGATTTCAGAGCCCATGTCAAAAATCATTTTGAGACTTGTATTACAGCTAAGCCTTAGACTCAGTATGCCTCTCTGATTATGGGGTGTGGATTAAATAACACCGAACAGATGAACTAAGACAGGTTCATATACCTTGCCTCAAGTTCAGGAGGTTTTAGATACTCAGTAAGAAGCCAATAGTTCTCATCAGTAAACCTAAGAAGTAACTTCCTTACATGCACATTTCTCTCATCATGGTCAGACACATCACATTACAATGTTCTAGAGAACTCTTCCTTGCTAAAGGACGTTAGCACAACCTCCAGTCTGACACCATCACTATCATCATTTTGTTAGCCCATCGAACCTCAAAAAATGGTTGGAAGACAATTCTCTCTGAGGGTCTTGCATTATTTTCACATCTGGTAATGAGGTGTTGACAGCTTATTTCTAGACTATCTTCAAAGGATACTTTTATAGCAAATAACCTTTGAAGATAGAATGTCTTCCCCCAAGGAAAAGCAAATATTTATTTCCTGACCAGGATAATAAAGATAATACCTCCTCCAGGGCAAAAGTGAGGCACATTTGCCAAAAGCCTCCTAATAAGATTGGGGTTTACAAACTTGGAGTTTCTCAGCTGAGACACAGCCCGCTGGTGCAGCATCTACTGGGGCCTATCACCACATCTGCCCCACAGGACTTGGGGACAAGGAGAACCAATGTCCACATGAAGCTCGTGCTGTCTGCTGCACCATGAGGAATAAATCTTCTATATCTGACCCAGGAATCAGCATTTTCTTCCAACATCTTTGAAACTGTGGCAGGCTGGCTTACCAGCTTGCAAACAAGGTAACATCTCAGACCCTCTGTTGTCCTTACCAAAAGCACAACCAGGGAGGAATCTTACTGGGAAGCAGTAGTTGGGCCAAGCATTGCTAACATCAGGACAGTGAATTCAGTGGAGCTTTTTTTTTTTTTTTTTTTAACAGTGGAGCTCATCCTTCTGTAGCACCCAAGGAGAGTAAGCTACTTCTCATACACCTGAATCTAACAGCCTTAGAGTTCGAGCTTGCAAAACCTGGATGAAGGGTTCAGATTGACAATGTAGTGAAAGTGAAGCATTGTCTATGCTACACTTCCCATGTGACCAGACCCTGCTGACTTTTAGGGTGCTCTGATCTAACAACTCTCTCCACTCAACTATCTAGTAATGACTAGGGGAAAGAGTTTAACTCCAGGGTTATAAAGCTCAAAAAATGATAGTAGATGAACAGAGTGAAGAGCTTACCCTTCATGCTGTTCTTATTTAAGGAAAACAATAACATACTAAAGTTATACTAAGAGAAAAATTAAAAAAAAGCAACAGTTCTGTTCATCTTATAGACATTGTATGCTGAAGAATGCGTGTATATACCTGAAATTTGGAGCTGGGGATTATGGCAGAATAAAGCTGAGATGATGGATGGAGGTGTATGAAGGAAAAGCAAGGGAGAAAGGGAAGTAATGAACAAAGACCCAGTAGGACATGTTGGGCACCCATCCTGGGTTTATCCCAAAGGACTTAGTAGAAATTCAATGAGAAAAAAATTAAATGAAAAACTTAATGCTGATAAATTGTTCATTATTAACTGGAATACGATTGTTTCTATGTAACGTACATTATTTACATATGCAATATTTTTACTATAACATTTACTGGGGACCCATTATATTCCAGGCACCATTACAAGGGCCTTAAATATATATTAACTCAGTTCATTTTCTCAGTAAGACTTTAAAGTAGGAGGTATTGGTCTTTTTCCTTTTATAGATGAGAAATGGACTATAAAGACAGTAAGTAACAAGTCAAGGTTGCAGAGTTAATAAACTCAAACCCAGGCAGCCTCATTCCAGAGCCTGCATGTTTGCCACTAAAGCTCTAACATTCTAAATTATTTCTCCCTCCCAGATACTCCTAGCGTACCTACTATCTGGAGAACTCTAATAGTACTATAAGAAAGAAATCTTCTGGTGACTTCTACTAATTCTTAAAGAGAATATGAAATCCTGTTAAGCCTTTCTTGATATTAATATTTCATAATCATTGTGGTGAATCCCAAACCTTGATGTCATTTAGTGAAACTTTACAGACAATTCAATTGAATGAGCTATTATGCCAGCAAACCAAGATAGCTGTGCTTGTTGCTTTTGTGTCTGTTTATCTGACAGTTTTTCTAGTCTTCTTGTTAGTTAAACTAACCAGTATCATTTTTTGTTGTTTTAATGAATCTAACATGGTTATCTGGCAGATTAACATTAGGAGAAGCTGAAGGGTATGTGAGGAGTCTCTATATTATCCTTATTGCTCTTTTGTAAATCCATAATTATTTCAAAGTAAAAAATTAAAGAAAAAAAGTCAGAGGCCAACTTTGATTGTGACTGTGATCTTTGAGTGACACCTTGATTCTGCCACTAATGCCTCTGATACCTTGCTTTTCCCTTTAGAGCCTCACTTTCCTCATCTTCCATAGGCTTGCAGAATAACAATAGTTATATATGGTTGTCTTGTGAGGATTAAATATCATATGCATATAATATCTTTAGCAGACTGTCTGGTAAGTGTTTAAAATTTGTGACTCTGACTATCCTTATCATTATCATTAAAAGAGGTAAGTTCCGGGAAGCTGGGATGGCTCAGCAGGTTAAGCGTTCACTTTGCAGCCCTGGAGCTCAAGGATTGAATACCGGCCCTGGCCCATGCGGACCCATATGCTGAACTGGGGTGTGCCCCCAGTTCATTTCTTGCCAGGGCTTATGTGGGAGACTCTTGGCCCATTTCCTGCCTTGTACAGCCTCATACCCACCTGTGGAGTGAAACTATATGGAAAACTAATGCTGTCAACTATGGAGACTGCTCTGGGCC